>LR048610.1:91938-105091 GCA_900607525.1 Apocyclops royi
TGTATGGGTCAGCTTGTTCACGCTAACTAACCGTGATCAAAGGGAAAAGGAAATGTAGATTCTTAAATATACATTAAATTAATAATTGAACTTTCTGCATCAAAATTGGCCATGGACGTGATCAATTATGAAGTTCTTAGATTTTTGTAGAAATGTCACAAAAATTTTAGCATCATGTGAATAATATAAAATTACATTATGGGCTCAAAACATTTTCTTTCATTAATTCTTTTTTATTTAGCATTCCAGAGAGCTTACCTTTGAAATTCGTCTCCAGAGTTCGACTGTGGCGTGTCTAAAAGCAATCCTGTGACAATAGGATAGGTAGTTTTTTGATAAGAATTTTTTGTTTGTGAAAACGTTACGCTGCAAATCCGTCGGCTTAAATGATGAAGCTATTCGTTTTTACATGAAGAAAAAATTTGATAATTTTTCAAGATAATGAGACAGTCATACAAATTATAATTCATTGATTACATTGACATATGGTCGATCGTATGATATGACTAAGCTCTCCCATTTCAGTTAAAAATGCAAAATTTTCATTATTGATAAACTGGTCCAACTTTTCAATCATAACATGGATTTTCTCTTATAACATTGACTACTGGTACCAATAATATAAAGCTATTTCTAAAACGAAAATCCACATTACGATTGAAAATCCGGACCACCTTATACCTTACGAAAATTTTGCTTTTTTATTGAAATGGGACAGCTTAGTTGCACCTTAAAGTTGTTGCTACAAAACCACAACGACGGACTTGTGAAACCATGGTGTATCATGTTGTATGAATATAAGTATTCTCTATTTTATTTGATCAATGAGCTTAGCCTATAATTTCGTACGAACGTCGTAGTGGCATTAGATTGTAATTGGACAGCTGGACAATAGAGAAAACTCAACTTTTTTATTTACAAGATTGTAAACTTTTTTTAACATTGATACCAGCAGACAAACAAACATTTTTCTACATTTTTAGGCAAACAGGGATCATAATTTTATATTAAAAAATATTTTTAAAGTGGTTGGACAGCTTAGTCGTATCATACCTGATTTCCTGAACGAAGTCACTGTCGTACGAAATTTCATGGTACCACGAATAGATGTAGTCTTGTAGAATTCTTTCGTAAAACTGAAATTTAAATTTTTATTCGATTACTTGCAAACGTTTTTTGGGATAGGAAAAAAAATCATTATATACTATTACGCTCTAGTCTAGCGACCAGTTTCTGGTTATTGTTTAGGTTAGTGAACTGGGAGGGTGTTCACAAAAGTTCTCACGAAAATCTTACGAAATTTCTTGAAAAATTTTTCTTTCGTAGATTAACTTAAGGTTAATGATCGTGGCTTTCAGCTACGTAAAAGCCGTTGGTCAAAAACCCGTACGGCAGCTGTATGAAACTTGAAACTGTGACAGCTTGGTTCTTAACTGTATAAAAATGAGTAATTTTTTACACATCTAAATGTACAATGTACACACTTGGTACAAAGAGAAAACTCTCACCTTTTCCAGGGCCTCGTCTATTTCCTTGGGAATATTGATAATTTCATCGTTAAGGCAGCGTGACGATTTATGGGAGTTTTTACGGCGCAGCCGGAAATGAGGTCGTTGCCAATGAGACAGGAAGTTGGGAAGCTGATGACCATGGCTCAGACTAAATGGTCAGAGAATAAACAATTTTAATATCATTTCTTAATTTTTTTTTAATTTCAAAATAATCTTTGAAACTTATTTTCTTGATCACTTGTAGCTGTATCCGGAGACACAGGTAAGGACTCAAAACTATGCTTATATATATAGTAAAATTCACTAGTTCTAGCCAAGATTTATAGAGTAGGGGTTGGTCACTTAGCTACCTACTATAGCTGTGTGCATACATCTTTAATGACGTCATCACACACAAATTTAAAGAGCTTTTTTCTTGAATACAAAGGTATTCATATTTATCCAATGAACTTTGGTATTACTGGTAGAAAGAATATCTTAATGAAATTTTAGTGAAAACTTGAATATTAAACATGTGGTCTTCTTTAATGATAATCGGAAAATTGGCTCAGTTTCCAACCTTTACTTTTTAAATCTTGGTTTTACGAATCATCGTGATTCAACGGGGACAACTTGAGAAATCAACCATTTTACGAGGACAAGACGACAATCAAACGTTCTATGAAATGTCTTTGATCATTAAAAATTACTTACTCGAGTGAGATGGAAAGAATTCCAGCGCCAAAACAGAACGCAGTAAGTAATAAGACCGCTGTTGAAAAACTGAAAAGAGAATATCAGTAATCATTAGCATTTGAATCATAAGTACACTGGACTACTTAATTGAATTCTTGTCTTTAAGGGGCACATAAATTATAGGAATCAAAACTTTCACCACCTGAAAAACATCCATAGGACGGCAGTGTATGCAGATAGGCCAAAAGACAGCCGTTGGCAAAACACTGGATCAAGGTCAATGCCACCGACACGTATTTTCATTTTCAAGGTGGACTTTAACGGATAAATCATTGATTAGAACTGTGATGAACTCATGGCTGACAGTTTCTTGTTTTGAAAGCAAAATCTTGAAAGATTAGCTCCTTCTACCCACGAAAGAAAAAAATGTTTTGTTTTTCATTTTCAATGTTCTACGTCAGCTGTCATATCAAGGCTAGGTTGCAGCCTTTAGAGGATTATTTAGAGAGTTTATGAATAAATATCTTGATGGAGTGCTGAAATATATTATTATTAGTGATATTTTAGATGATATACATAACATAGTATTATTAAGATGTTTTTTATTGAAACAGTTTTAGAGTATATTTTTGAAAAGTCTGGCAATGTAGTCACCTCCACACCATAGGCATATAAATTAAGTAATTTTCGATTGTCCACACCCATTAATCGCATCAAAACGTCAAAATTGATTAAATTAAAAATTTCCTAAATGTCTCTTTAAGCTTCGTTCACACGGGGCGGATTCCGCGACGGAAAACGCGATGGTTTTCACAATAAACAAATAATATTTAATTTGAATTTTGTTTATAATGATACGGGCTACGACGTTTTCCGTCGCGGAATCCGCCCAGTGTGAACGAGGCTTTATACATTTAAACTTCAACATCCTAGCCTAATTGTCTTTTAAGTCAGCGAGAGAACTTAGGGAATTTTTGTAATATTAGACTAATTTTCTGATGTCATAGGCAAGTTTCAACTCAAGTATAGTTTTTTTCAATCATACATTTTCACAGTAGGGGCTTCTAAAAATGTGCAGAAGATGTGATGTCACAGAGCTGAAAATTGACCTGGGACTTGGTCATACCTTCTCTTCATATACTTTGGAAGCTATGTCTATCCTTGGTGTATCCCACTGATGATTTGGTTTTAAATAGACAGTTAACTTCAAGTTTTGGCTTCAACAATTGTGTTATTGAAGACTTTGAGTTTGGGAAGGATACCAGATAAATTTTTTGGTTATCAAAAGTTGACCAATTTTTGATTTTCAAAAATGTGCTTGTATCCATTGATTTTTTTAAAAAATAAAAAAAATCATAAAATATTCAAATTTAGATTATGGGAGTGTTCAAAAACATTATGAATTCAATCTAAAACTGTCCAAATGATTGAAATTTTTTGTAGGCTCTACCATCCACAAAATGCAAATTTTGCCCAACAGGTGTCCGCAAGTCGATTTTTTCTCCAACTCAACAGTGTCATATTCAACTTATAAATCCACGATGAGACAGGTCTAAAAATTAGCATAAGAATGTCCTAAGTCTGTTTAAAGCCAACTCACCTAGGCTTAGACAGCGATGAAAATTTCAGTTAAAATCAAGATTTATAAAGTTTTGGGTAGAATGACTTAAATCTAAATAAACTTCCTTCATCCTTCTGAAAGCAACAAGTATTAACAGATGTACAAAAAATTTCAATTAGAGCTTCGGCAGACGAGCGATTATTTTCAGGCAATAAAGCAAAAACTCAAAAAAATATCATGCTAGGAATGGAGAAAATTGTAAGTTTTAAAGCATAGTGACTAATATCCATTGCCATTTTTGCACTACTCTAGCAACATTTTGCCCAAATATTTCTTTTTCGCTTTATTGCCTGAAAATTAATACACGTCTGGCGAAGCCACTGAAGCCTAGTTTACATTGGACGGAATCCGCGATGGAAAATGTCGTAGCCTGTCCCTTTTTACAATTTGAATTTTTTTATTTACCAAATAAGAAAACCATCGCGTTTTCCGTCGCGGAATCCGCCCCGTGTGGACGAGGCTTAGATAATTTGATTCTTTATTTACTTCTAAATGCCGTTTAACCCATGAAAATATTTAAAAAAGCGAATTAGTATGGGAGAATCAATTTATTCTTTACGAGGTATCTGCCGGGAAAAAAAACGCGATTTTAATCATCTTCTCTCTGACCCCAAGGCGATGTTTAATCGGAAGATATTTTCTGGTAAAACTTCCAAACATGGATCCACACATAGGTAAAAATGCCTTAAACAAAAAAAAACATTTATTTTATTTGATTTCAACACTTAATTGATTTCATGAATATTTGTATGTCGCTTTGAAGTAGAACAATGAAACTGGCAGCTGATTACTCATATTTGTAAAAGCCAAGATTACAAAGTTATCAACCTTGAAATATATTTTACTTTTCACTCTTACCAGAAACCTTTAAACCAATTACCTGCAAGTGGCAACAGTCCTGTGCTATAAATTGCATACTCATCGTCTCTTGTAAAGATAGTTGTCCACGAATAAAAACCAGTCACAAACAAAACAAGCGTGCTGGTCATTTGCATGATCAACCAAGGAAAAACCAGGTTAGGATTTTTCAATAACGCGCCGGCTATCAGAAGTGCGTTTGTTGGGATTCCAAACAAACCTTTGATAATCAGAAACGCACCCAATATATTAACTGCGTCTCCACGTTCGGTCCTACAATTATAAGAATTAATTAATTGATAGTCATACCTAAAAATCACTAACATACACGCACATTATCAAACCAGTTACCAGATAAGATGAGCCTTAACCTATAGGATGGCATGGTGTAGGATTCGGAATAGGTCCGAGCCCGAGTTTCAGGTGGGGCTACTTTCTGACAAAAATGATCTGGCAAAGCCGGGTTTTAATTTGATGGATAGCCTGATGGGCTATAAAAATAGAAATTCGGTCTAAATGAAAAAAAAATGGCCAAAAAGTTGTTCATTTTTGTAGGCCTGAATGAGCCTTAATTATTGAAATGGCAAACCCGAATGATAAAAACACAAAACTCAAAAAAGCCCGTTTCCATCTAAATTCTAAGACCTCAACCGAAATTTCTGAATAGAAGATAACTACCGTATTTTAGGGAAAGTACTTTTTCCTTAAGAATTAAAACTTTTTTCCTAAAAAAGTCATCTGAAAGTTTGGGGTGGTGTTATACAAGGGATGATGTTTTACACACTAAAATACGGTAAGTTTTTAGTTATATTTCATAACCTAGATATCTTAGATTTACCGAGTATTTAATTTTTTATTTGGTATCATGAGTCCACAAGATATCTACACGATTTACACGGAGTTATGTGGAGACAGTGTTGCCAGAAATAGGATTGAAAATTGCACCAAAATCTGAATAAAACGTTGTTTGTTCCGTCTATGTAAACTGCCCTTAGGACACAAAAGTTTCTCATTCCAATTTTCGAGAATACCACCAGATCTGGCAACACTGTCTGGAGAAAACTAGTAAAGAATTAATGTGAAGCATTGGAAAAAGCAAGATCTTTGGTTGAAAAGTGACTACAATAATAAAAATAAACGGTAGCATTAAAAAGTACTACCCTCATCCGGATGCCGCCCTCATCCGGACACTTTGTCCTGACATGTGCCAAAAAAAATTTTTTCTCTCCAGATTCTGGTCGTCTAGTATCCGCACGAGGACAGCAGAAAAAGTGTCCGGATGATAAAGGGCGGCATTGCCACCCTGCATCCGGACACCTTTTTTGCCACCATGGTAAAAACATCCTTGCAAATGGTGGCGCAAAGTCCCTATAAAGGGCGGCAAATAAAAGTGTCCAGATGTAGGGCGGCAAGGCCGCCGTAGTAAAAACTTCCGTGCCGCCTTAATAAAAACTGCCTTGCAAATGGCGGCAAAAATGCCGCCCTCTGTCCGGACCGTTTAGAATGTTTTAATTTAATAAAGTTGTCTTTTGTACAGACGACGGCAAAAATGTCTCCGGATAGTTGTGCGAGATTTCCCTAAATTTTCGGATGTACATTTGGCAGGACAAAGTGTCCGGATGAGGTTGGCATTTGGATGAGAGGGGGCGGACACGGAAAGTCGAAAGTGCAAATTGTCGAATGGACTTTTTGTCAAATTTCAATTGGGCAAAAACACAATTCGGCAAAGTGCAAATGGGCCAAAGCACAATTTGGCGAATGAAATTTTCTGAGTATTTTTCTTGGGCGATTTGTCGAAACCATTTTTTTGAACATTTTTTGTGCATTTGGTCCAAAACCTTAAATGACCTAAGGGGACCTAACCAAACCTAACCTGTGCCCCCAGCAGGGCTGGGTGGGGAACTTGTTAGGTTAGGTTAGGTTAGGTTCTATGTATATGACATTTTTTCGACAATTTGATCATTTTTAACATTCTGAACATTTTCGACATTTGGCACATTTCTTTCGACAATTCATTTGCCAAATTGTGTTTTCGCCCATTTAAACTATCGACAAACCGCATATTTCTCTTTTTTTGACAATTTGTACTTTCGACTTTCCGTGTACCACCCAATGAGAGGGGTACTTTTTAACTAGGGAAAAGTTGCTAATTAAAATTTGTATTGAGAACCCCGTGTATAAAAGTATCTTGCATAGTTTGGAGATGGCCCGTAAATTATTTCCTGCAAAGTTAGTGTGACTGTCACTTAATCAAACTTTGTGAAAAAGAATATGGTCTTTAATTCTTACATTAAAATGCCACCAAGAATGATTAAGGAGAGGTCTAAGAGAGTCAAGACGCTTGCAAAGAAAATGGTGCCGATGTGCAAAGGGCAACAGCAACAGAATTTCGTCGATTTCATCGTCTGAAAAAAGAAATCAACATGTGTCTTACAATTGCGTAAATATATCCACAGTTATTCCCCTCGAATTTAGGACCAAAATGAAAAGGCATTGACGAAGTATCTGTACGTAAATCCAAGAGTACTGCTACAAGTTTGACGCAATGGTTGTGCGACCGAGACATTTTACGCAGCAGAATCTGCATTAGATTTTGCAATTGTAGAAAATACTAAAATATTTTCAATTAAATATCGACTTATCCTAGGCTGTGTAAAGCCAAGTGTGTAAACGAGGCTTTAAATAGGTAAATGTCTGCTGTACATGAAATGATGCCAGATCTGGTGGAATTCAACTGAACGGGAGCACTTACAAATGCGCATCTAAAAGGGTATCCAATTATATTTTATTTTCAATCTTTGGTCGAAGTTTCTGGCAACACTGGCCGGAATAGTCGTTTCAATGTCATCTTACCAAAGTCTAACATATTAGCTGAAATTTTAGTTACTGTCTAAGCTTAAATATGTCTTAAGACTGTCTTAAGACTGTCTTAAGAGACTTGACTTAAGACTGACTAAGAATGAAAATTTGCTTCCACCATTCTGCCTGTATATGACTTACATTTGCTACAGGATCAACTTGTTACTCCACCATGAGACAGGTCTAAAAATTAGCAGAAGACTGTCTCAAGTCTGTCTTAAGCTAAGTGACTTAAGCTTAGACCGATAACAAAATTTCAGTTAATTATACCTATTAACCCTCTTAGAAACTGAGTTTAGCCTTAGACATCAAAAAATACCTAGACCAATCACTGACCCAGCCGGCCTGGCTGTACTGCTTGTTAGGTAAGCCTCATTTACACACTGTGTTTTTCCCAGCCAATGCTAAGTAGTTTATTAAATGAAAAATATTCTGTTTTATTTGCAATTGCAAAATCTAATGCAGGTTCTGCTGTGTAAAACAATTGAAATGTGATGAAAACTGGAGGGGGGGGGGGTTCTTGTCAAGATATTTGAATTTTCCCATCAGTCACTAAATGCGCCATCATGAAACCTGATTTGGTTGAGAACTCAGTTACAAATACTGAACTTTAGTATTGAAATAACAATGATTGGAAGTAAAAGAACTGGAATAAAGAAAAAGATTTGGGGAAAGACAATTAATTGTAATTTTACATAAACTTGAAGTTGATACAAGTGAGCCTCATGTTATTTTATGACTTACTTTGGTAAAAACTAAAAAAAGATCATACAAATTATTCTCTGATCACAATAAAAACTCTAATTTCTATCATGATGTTGTATTAAGACAAGATTGTAATTCGATATTGCTGTCGATTTCTAGTATTTTCAAATCACTTCAAATTTCCCCCCAAAAAACTGACTTCACAGAATGACTGCACCATTTTTAGTAAATCTGTGGGAGTGTTTAACCCATCCATTTCCTATGAACACTGATTGAAACTAAAATTGCTGCATTTCAAAGAAAAGCAGGATTGCCAAAACTTTGAATTAATTACCTTGGTTAGAATAATTTATATGGAAAATTCTTAAGTCCCTCCAAGAAGGCAGTAAGCAATGTGATATCTCAAATGATGTCAAATTCTAACTGGATTCAAAAATATTTTTAGACAAAGATATTAGTGGCGATTAACCCGATGTTTGAATAACATCAGAAAAGAAAAGAAAAATTGATAAAAAAAATTTTGTTATTTCTGTTTGTCGAATTTTTTTAATGTCGATGGAAGACACTGACTTTTTTTTTTTTGGTGACAGTGCTTAAATTCGAAATTGACGAAAGACAAAAGCAATTACATATTAGTATAATCGTGAATTAGATACTTACAAAGAAAGATAGGTAGAATACTTCTATATTTTAAACCCAACCTAGTGAAGTGGGTGGTACAACTGTTGTCGAACGTTCAAATTGTCAGAAATAAAAAGTGACCTTTTTGTCGAAGGAGAATTAGTCGATTATGAAAATTGTTGAAAGCAATGTTGAATGTGAAAATTGTCAAAAAAGTGATTTTTGTCAAATTTAATGAAAGTTGTTAAATTTCAGATTTTAAAACCTAACCTTACCCTAACCCACGCCAGCCTGGCCATGGGCACCTGTCCCCCACCCAGGTTAAGTTAAGTTTCAAATTTGAAAAAAATCACATTGTCAATGTGAACAATGTCAGATTTTGACAAAGCTCTGTTTTGACAATCTTCACTTCGACAATTATTGGTTTCGACAATCTGAACTTCAACAAAAAGTCATTTCGACAATCTGTACGTTTGATAAAAGTTGTCCGCCCGCTATTAGTGGCTTCAAATACGTAGGATTGTGACAAAGCTGGTAAATGTCGTTGAGGGGGCGGGGGCTGGAAGGGGTTCATTCAAAACAATGAAGAAAAATGCCTTATCTTTTGTTGTCACAATTTCACAGGGGGCGGACACAAAATGTCGAAAGTACAAAGGTTCAAAGAGGCTTTGTGTCGAATTGTAAAAAAATCGAAAGTGCACTTTGCAAATGAAATTAGCTTTGGATACCGAAAAATAATTAGATCTTTAATTTTGAAAAAAAAATGCGTTGGTTTTGGATTTAAGGAAAATTAAATTTCTCCAAATTGTGCTTTTAGTGCAATATTACCTTCAGTTCTTACACGATTTGACATTTTATGAAATCAGCAATCTGTATTTTCAACATTCTTTTTATAGGTTGCAAATTTAGATATTAAATAAAAAGCTCAAAAATTTGATGTAAAAATTAATTAAATGACTCCTTGAACAAACAAAGAAAAAAATAAAGCAAAAACAATTTAATCAATTAAATAAGAGATGTTATTTTTGAGTTAAAACAAATGAACATTATGAATTCATTATGCAACTGTTTTAATTCTAGATTAAATAAGTTTCTTACTTAAAAAAAAGAAAAATAATTAGAATAAAAATAAAGAGAAGGGAGGGTATGACCAAACTGTTTTGTAGATGGCGCTAGATGAAAGAGGTAAAACAGACACAGTTGATAATATTTTCAAACATGACTAATTAGAAAGGAGGACTGAAATGTTCATGTTGAGTTTAAGATACCTAAGACACCTTAAACATGTTTTGATAATATTTTACCCATTTCATTTGGTTACCTCGACGATTTTTTTTTCATTGATATGAGCGTATCAGAACCCTTGGAACTTGTAATTAAGGTTAGTCAACTTGTCGTCATGTTTCAATAAGTTGCATTTCCACAATGTCACAATGGAAAATTTTTACAACATGAAAATTTTAAAATTGTATTTTTTAATCTTCAAAGCAATAAAAAACTAAACTAACTTTTAATATTTCTGTCCCATCCTTGCTACCGCTACAATTTTACATCGTGACAATACGGAAATTTTGACGAAATGAAACTTCTCTTATCTATAAAAGATTTTAAAGCTCAGGGTTTGAAGCATTGGATGATCTTGGCCTTGCAAGGATTCATTTTATTTCTCATAAAGCAGCTCTTTTAATTGAACAGATCTCAAATTGTCATGTTTCCCATATACTAGCTGAAATTTTCGTATCTGTCTAAGTTTAAGTCAGCTGGCTTAAGACAAACTTAAGACAGTCTTAGGCTCATTTTTAGACCTGTCTCATGGTGGATTAAAAAGTCAGTCTTAGGTCAAGTTTTTTTTAAGACAGTCTTAAGACATATTTAAGCTTAGACGGATACAGAAATTTTAGCTTTTATCATAAATTTATAAAATAAGTTTGCATGTTATTTCTTTAAACACTAAATAATTTTATCTATTTAAAACTGTATTATGAGCACGTAGCCAGGGTCAATATTCACAAATGTTCTTACGAATATCTTAAACTAAATCCTAAATTTTGGATGATTTTTTTTTAGATATCTATTGTTTAAATCAGATATGTCTTAGATAATCTAAATGATCGAATAACAGTTTAGAAATTACTTGATATTTTCGTACGAACATTTGTGAAAATCCACCCAGGATTGCCATTATGTCAATTTGATGGTTCGACAAAAAGAAAATTGCGACTAGATGAAATCTCCCTATATAGGTAAACACGAAAGCTCCATAAAGATTGGTCATTCTTTGTGTTGGGAAGTTTTAAGTGATTTTCTTTATCATAATGTAAAACAGTGAGTGTCATTCATTATAAAACAGAAGTAAAGCAAAAAGATAAACAGACAGAGTGAAAATGCAAACGCAAAGACAGAAACGATTGACACAGCTTCGTCAGAGTAAAAGAGAAAAGATTGAGGCCTTGGTCACATAACCATTGGGTCGGAAAGACAAAACATCAAGTCTATCCAGTTACACAAATAAAAATAATTCTTTGCATTTTCAAAACATGCAAGACTTATGATTTCATGTGACCGAGGCTTGAGAGAGACAGATAAAAGAACAAAATTCAATTTTCCAATGAGCTATTTTTATTTAGGAAGAGATAGCCCCTAAGCTAATGGATACAATATGCTAAATTCGTGTGGAATTAATATTTTGATTTTTTTTTGTAACGTACCATGAACATTTGATATACAAGATATGTAAATATCACAAAGTATCTAAGATTACTTTATCACTTATCTGTTAAAAATTCAAAAATCAAGATTGCAGCTTGATAAACATTGGACTGAGTATGTTAACATTTTCCTTTCGTGATAAAGTCAATTTTTTTCAACACTGTTGCTTTGAGATCTTTTATTTCAGATTGGTTAGAAACAGATATAACAAAATGAATGGTTGAAAATTTGAGAGATAAATTGATGAAAACGAAAGAGAGATAGAGATGAAGAGGGAAATGAATAAATAGATAAATGCAGAGAGAATAAAAGAAATAAATAAAGAGAGAGAGAGAAAGAATAAGAGAAAGAAATAAAGAGAGAGAGAGAAAGAAAGAAAGAAAGAAAGAAAGAAAGAAAGAAAGAAAGAAAGAAAGAAAGAAAGAAAGAAAGAAAGAAAGAAAGAAGGAAGGAAAGAAAAGAAAAGAAAAGTAGGAAAGAAGGAAAGAAGGAGAATCGTCTGTTTCAAGATCTCTACATAACAATTTTCAATTTTTCTAAAAGCTCTTTCTAATGTCCAGTTTCAAATTTGCCGAAAATGATTTAATTGAAAGTTTTTATGGTGGCTTTTGAAACTTAAAAAGGGAATGACGTCACTGTATAGTCTTTTTAATGAACAAGTACCATGTTCAATAATCCGATGAAACGTAATTCGATCCCCATGTTTAGTAATTCGATGAAACGTAATTCGATCAATTCAGACCCACACACCCTCATTAAAAAGCAACAAGTTAGCGGAGAGTTTTTCTCGACAATTTTTCTCTTTCTTCTTTTGCTTTCAGGATTGCCAAACAAGAGCTCTAGCAAAACCAGTTTTACCAAAAGTTAATTTATCTTAAACACAATTTGAACTAAATCATTTTAGATATTAATGTTTTTCAAAAATCCAAATTTACCTAAAGTATTTAGTTTGTTTTTAACTCCCTTTCTTAATTTTTCACTCTGTTTCTATGTCTGTTATGTATCTTCTCTCTTTCTTTCTCTGAATCCTCTTGGGATTATTTTTTTTTCTTTTTTGTCTCAAAGATAACATTTAATGGTTCTGAGGGTGTTCATCAAAACCAACATGGTCTGTCGGATGAAGGCAACCAATGGTTTGAAAGGACAGAGAAAGAATTGAAGCGAATCCTCTTTTTTGAGGACGACCAACATTATGATGACCAGGAACTCAGGTAAGAATCGTTTCACCTGGAACCAATGCTAAAAAAATTACGATCGTGTGCAACTAAGCTGTCCCAGTTCCTTAAAAAGCAAATTCTTCATAATTCAAAAACTGTTCCAGCTTTTGATATTGTAACGTGGATTTTTGCGTAAAATAGCAGCTGATGTCGCTGCCATACGGGAATTCCGAATTCCACTGAAATCTGATCACACAAAAGTCAAAATTTCATTAAAATAGGCTTCACTGCTTTTGTAATTTGAGGTTTTAGCGAAATGCCATCTTAAATTGACAAAATAAATAACACTGAAGGTCTTAATTTTAGATAAGCGTTTATCTTTTAAATTCTTCTAAGACTTGGCCCAAGTAGTCTCCTCAAGACTACTTCCAATCTTA
>LR048610.1:105191-116039 GCA_900607525.1 Apocyclops royi
AAATAACGAATTTTACACGATTAATGATCTTCAGGTGTCACATTTCGCTAGGAATTCGAGATAATCCTCTGGGAAAATGCCCAGTTTAATTGTCGGTCATTAAATCCAATTATAACAAAAAAAAAACATTCTATCTAAGTTAAAACTTAACGTAAAACTACAGTGTTACGTTATTAAAACATATTAAAAGCTTTTGCAATTATTTCATTTCGTCTAAATGTCGTGGAACCCTCTTTTTCATTAAGTATGGAATATTAGCATTTAATTTTTCTTTAGTTGTTTTTCTATCCACTATGAGATGTTCATAATTCGCTAAAAGTCACGTACTGTTCAAGCTTCAATAAACGTGACTTTTCGCGAAAAACGAAGATAACAAGTCTAAGGTGAAGGCAGTGCATTTTCGCGGATTTTTTTCACTTCTATTCCTCTAGGAGAGTTATACGCGTCTGCCGATTGCCGAATCGATGAAACACATTTTTTAATTCAAAATTTTGTTTGCTAGGTATCACCATTGCGAAATCTGGTAGAATTACTGACAATCTGAACATTTTTTTTAGTATTTAAAGAAAATATTCACAACTTTGCCGGACAAAAGAAGAATTACACTGACTTTTCTACAGTGTAAATAAACATTTAATAACTGAAGGATATTTGTTAGAAAGACTTTTTCAATTCCGAGTACCATAAAAAGCAGCATCAGAGCTTCTTTTTCTACAACATTTTCTGGTCTACTGTCTGGAGCATATACCTGGACAAATTGGTTGACCTTTGACATCATCTCATGTGCCCATGACAGAGGGCTACACCCACAACTCGGAGGCTCTGACCCTGGAATTTATTGATCGACCTGCATAGCTTAATTTTTTTTTTTTGTCTTAAATGATTACAGTGGGACAACATGATACGGATGAAAGCAAGACCTTGAGAGGACACTGGGAGAACCCATTGGATTTCGTCATCTCGTGTCTTGGGTATGCAGTGGGCCTTGGAAACTTCTGGAGGTTTCCTATCCTATGCTACAAATATGGAGGTGGTAGCTTTCTGGTAAAAAAAATATTATCTTGTCTGATCGGTTTTATTTCTTATACAAGCAAAGTCGTACTCTGAAGTGCTCTTAAGTCGAAAAAAATGCACTCGTAAGTGTCTAAGTATAGTGAACATCGCTCAAGTTATGTAGCGACTCATATTATTGATCTCTCAACTAATGTAGGGATTCATATTCATGAGAAAATGAGATACTTACAGAGTCGCCAGATTTGGTGGAATTACTTAAAACTTACAGGAAATTAGAGTCTCTCATACTGGCTTTACATAAATAGGCATTTCAATATTTTTGCAATTCTTAGGGGAATTTTATCAGATCGATTCAATCGCGCCCTTAAACTGTAATTAATTTTTTTGGGGAAATTTTTAAGAGCCCGCAGTTTAACCTGGCAACCCTTGAATAATAGGGTAGTGTTCGACACGGGCTCGTCTTAATGCAATTTCGTCAGCCCGACTCAACTTGTCTTAAATAATTTGATATTTTTAGATTCCCTACACCTTGATGTTGTTCGGGGCTGGCCTACCACTATTCTTCCTCGAAATAGCCCTTGGACAATATGCTGGGGTCGGCCCGGTCAAAGTTTTTGGTCGAATAGCACCCATCAGCAAAGGACTCGGCTATGTAAGTCAAATTGCAATGGTGCCAGAACTGGTGGAATTCCTTCTATGCAAATGAACAGAGAAACTTAGAATACACTTATTGTATTTTAAGAAATCTACATTTCAATTATTTTAAGTTAGATTTTATTTCCTTACAACACACATGGGAACCATATGTGTTGTTTCCATTTGGCCGTTGAATATTAAATTTACTGTGCTCTGATTGGCTAATTAATTGGTGTGTAAACAATGTTTGGCGTCTGGAGGTTTGTTGTGGCTTAGGAATGATCAGTTCTGAATGAAGCTGTAACCGAGCGAGACATCAATAAAATTGTACACAATTTTCTGGCCTTCATTTATTGAATCAGTCATTCCATTTGTTGTATATTCTGGTATTATGCCCAATAATGCCAATCACTGCAAAATTATGTTTAGATAGCAATTGAATTTCTGTGACATTTCTGGCAGCAACGGCTTAAGTTTTATTCTAGCTTCAATCGCAACATTAGAACACAGAAGTATGTTTTAAATTTTAAGAGGTTTATTTCTTTGCAAGTTCTTGCTTTTTATCAACATTTTGAATGCTTATCTTAATATCTATTATATTCAAAATCTTTGTAAAACTCGTTCAAGCCTAACGGGCATCGAAGACATGCATCATGACGAAACTCTAAACTTTTCAACCCTCGTGTCCCATATGTTGAGCCCTACTTCCTTTCTCCCAAATTCCCGCCAATTCCAAACATATTATAGAAAAGGTTTTGTCTCAATAAAGTCAGCCAAGGTCGACTTTTGTCTTTACTCACACCAACCTTGATATTTTATGATTGATTGATTTATTAGACTCATGGTTCACATTATATGAGGAACTATTAAGGGTACAACATTATCATTCATATTTTTAATTAATTTCAACAATAGACAGAATTGAACCATATGATCTTGGTGGGTGATTTTTCTGTTTTTCTTACCTCCTTCAAAAAATCTTTATCCTGGGTGGGGGCTCGAACCCAGGACTCCTGCATGGGGAGCCGATTCCTTATCTGTTTGATCATCTAGCCCCCTATTTTATGAAAAATCTGGAATACTGATTTTTAAATCTCATGATTGCAAGAGTTACAAAGTCCAATAACAATGAAGGATTTCTTCAAAGAATTGAAGGCAAAGTTAGGCTAGAACTGCTTCAGAAAATAGTATTCCTACAAAAATTAGTAGATTTCTTCACAGTAGTCAGAGGTTACTCAAAGTTGCTTAAAGTGATATTGCTTCAATTTCTTTAAGGCTGTCGTTTCAGTGGGTGTTCTTCTATCATTCTTCTACAACGTGGTCGTCTCCTGGTCCATATGGTACCTCCTTACTTCCATCTCCACCTTTCCCTTAGAGTGGGCCTTCTGTGACCATGACTACAATACCCTTCAGTGCTATTCTAAATATCAAGAACAGTCCTTGTGCCAAGGTAAGGCGTAGACAGTGTTGCCAGATTTGGGGAAATTATCTAAAGTCAGAGCTATGAACTTTCGTGTCTAAAAGGGACTTGAAAAGGAGCATTTTAATGTTTTCTTCCGATTTTGGGGGAATTTCGATGACACTGACTGTAGATTATCAAACCATAGTTATTTTTAATCGTGAGTATATGAATGAATAGATACAGAAAAAAATTAAATGTTCAATATGGGTGATAGAGCTTTTGTCAAATGTGCATATTTTCAAAAAATAAAAGTGACTTCTTATCGAATATGAAAATAGTCAAATGCATTGTCGAATGAAAATGTGCAGATTGTCAAATTTTAAAACCTAACCTAACCTAACCTAACCTTACATAACCTAACCTAACCGGTCGAATCATGCCGCGTTTTATGATTTCTTACGCTAAAAAATAATTATAAACATTGAAACAGGAAATGAAACTCATCAGCTGACGTACCTCTACAACAACAGCTGCATTCACGTTGAGGAGGTCTGCGCCCAAAATGATCTCGCTTCCGTTTCCGGAAACTGCTTTAATGAAAGCCTTGTAATTAGTCCTGACGCTTTATTGAATCGATCGTCGACTTCTGTCGAAGAATATTGGCGCAGGAAAGTCCTCGGGGACACTAAGGAATATGACTGGAACAATTTTGTAAGCTACATCAAACTTTCGACAAGATAGATTGTTTAATTAAGGAAAAAAATATTTACAGGCACCATATAAAACGGCCGTTGCACGGGTATTTACATTCTGTCAAACGATACACAAATACCTTTAGCGGCTAGCGATCCAAGTGGAATAAGTTTTGGTGTGAGACCTCCCATTGTAAAAATGCTCTTTTTAAAAAGTTGTACTATTTTATCACTAAAATGTTTTAAGATAAGGACATGGGAGTCCGTGCCTGCTAACTTTGGCCACCAGTAGATAGTATTGTTTGAATCTGTAGCGATGTTTTCTTTGCTTTTGCAATGAGCTACTCTACCCTTTAATGACTAGCGCACCAAAGTTGTATGATATCGAGCAAGTTAAAAATTGTAATGTTATGAAACTCTAGGTACATCAAAAAGGTGCAGAAATTCCTTGTATCAAAACTCAAAACTTAGCTCATCTTTAAAATAAATTAAATTTTGTCAGTGAACATATTCTTTTTAACCCTGTAATTTTTAAGGGATACCCAAGGGCTCAATCAGTGGCGACGTTGTTCTGTGCGTGGACTGTTGTAGCCGCCTGCCTCTTGAAAGGTGTGAAGACGACAGGTAAAGTGGTTTACGTGACGTCATTGTTTCCATACGTCGTCTTGGCAATCCTTGGAATCAGAGGTTTCACGTTACCTGGAGCTTGGGACGGAATACAGGTAAGAATGTGTGATTTGTGCCCCGGTGTGTCGGAATCTTTCTTTAGTTTTCTCGCGCAACCTCGTATGTAAATTGTTTAGAGTGTAACGCGACAGAATTTTAATAGGCTTCATAGGCATTAAAAAACCAAACAGTTTTATAGCAAAGCTATTTGTAAATAGTAGTCACCACGCACGAGTTGAATTTCGACCTTTTGCACTTTTCATTCGAAATTCCTTACCACTTTGAACATTTGACAAATCGCACATTTTTCAATTCGACATACTGCACTTTCGACTTTCCGTTTTCCGTCTGGGAAAAACAGTATAATATCGATCTACCTTCCTTGTAAGATAACGCCATTTCTATATAGGAGCCGGTTTACACAAGAGTTTATTCGTACGTATGCATTTTGCAGTCACTGTCATAATTCTATTTCAAGCAGTGCTCCCAGAAATCTCATTGAAATTCCCCCAAAATTATATCATCTTCTTAAAGGCCTAATTAATATTATTGACCAGTTATGATAAGACTAAGCTGTCTTTGTGCAGTCAAAAGAAAAAATCTTTATTAAAGACTTTGCTACCTTTTTTTGTCATCATTTATTGTAGGTGTACCTAACTCCGAAATGGGACTATCTTCTCACCTGTGAGCTTTGGGTTGATGCTGCCACACAGGTTATATTCTCGTTAGGTAAGGAATGGAATCTTTTTATGTCAAACGTTGAATAAACTTTTTACGATAAGTTGGCCTTGTATGTCTGAAAGATATTTTTTATTAAAACCAACGTCTACCTTTTAAGCAATGCACTTTCATTTTAGGTCCACTTAAACTGTGAACTAGAAATTACCTGAACCAGTTATTCATTTTTAAAGGGACCTGGATTAGGATGCTGAGTTTAATATTGTAGAGTTTGAAAATTAATGAAAGGAAATAAATTTTTCACACAAACGTAGCATATCGCGCTTTGTTACCCCATAATATAATGCATCGTGGCAACGATCCCTTTAAAGGAAGATTTTCGTAGGACCTGCTTGCGGATGCGTCATTACTTTGAGTTCGTACAACCACTTACAAAGAAACTGCTCTAGAGATGCTGTCACGATAGCCGTTGCCAACTGTAAGTTAATCGAAGTTAAATCTAATGTAGGTCGATAACAATGTTGCTATGCACATTAAGTCATATTTTCAAATGGTCGCAATTTCCCATTCAGTCGTAATGTAACGAAAATCGATAATTTCAATTAGCGGTGAACGAAAAATATCATTTTGAATTAAACATAGTCAGACGACTTCCTTTAGGTAGCGAACCGAATAATGTTGAATTTTGAAAAGATGATCACTTAAGCCTTTATTAATTTTTATTTATTTTGGAACAGCGGTAACTTCTTTCATCTGCGGGTGTGTCGTTTTTTCCATTCTTGGTTTCATGGCTCATGACGCAGGCAGTGACGTTATGGATGTTGTCAAGGTACTGACCTTTGGCCAAGCCTCTAGGTTCGTTGTCACAGACTCAAAAACGCTGCATAAAACTAATATAACAACAATTTCAATGGGAATGTTTCTATCTCAGTCATTGTCGTATATATTTTGTGCAGCAGTCTCGAGTTCGTGACAACAAACCTTTGAAGGGACGTTCATATGCGCGTTTTCCGCAGCAGAAAAAGCAGCTGTACATACATTGCGTTTTATGCAGTGAGTGTGAAACAAGGTTTAAATCACTTTTTTCCAACTAGCAATATGACCTAGGTTAAAGAAGGTAATGGTCCAATGTTGTTAACATTCCACCCGAATGTATAAAATATCTAAATTTACATTTTTAAAATTTCACCAAATCTGGCACTTTTGTGAAAAAGGAGTCTAAAGAATCAATATAGGGTTTCGTAAGGAGAATCTAGGTATAAACTTGAGTTGATTTTAACTAGGTTTTAAACTACTACCTAACTATTGTTTTAGGGTGGACCAGGCTTGGCTTTCATGGTCTACCCAGAGATTGTCATGCAACTCGGGTCCGGCCTAACCTCGAATGTCTTCGCCGCGCTATTCTTCTTAATGTTGGTCACGTTGGCACTGGGTTCAATCTTTGGAGTGTTTGAAACCGTCATTTCTGCCCTGTGTGATCAGGTACACAACGGGGTTTGATTTGTTCAACAAAGATGTGTTAAATTTGCATTTAAAATCTTTTTCTTAGAAGCACCATTGAAGTGTCTAATTTTGATTGTGAAAAGTTCAAAACTGCCACATCATTTAAAGAAGAACCATAGACATTAGTAATATCTAGACTAATCACTGACCCAGCCCGCCTGCCTGTTAGTTCCAAGAACTGATTGAAGGGCCATTATGGTGCCACATGCGGGACCAAAGTATTGTGACTAAATTGATAAACAATTACTTTATATTTAAGTCACACTGCTTTGGTCCCGCATGTGGCGTCAAAATGTTCCTTCAATCAGTTCTTGGAGATAAGGAGTGTGAGTTGTTTAGGTATTTTTTAATGTCTATGAGAACAACCAATTCGTTTTATTTTCATAGTTCACCAACTTGAGAGCGGCAAAACCACAACTTGTCATCTCAATGGCATTTTGTAAGTTAAGCCTCAGTTAAAAAACTATTGCACTGAATGCACCTTAAAGTAAGTCTAGCCTGTTAGATCAATGAAAACATTTGTGTTTACTTGTAAAATGGGCTACTAGATTTTAAGGTACATTCATTTGATGCAATGATCATGTGACCGAGGCTTTCCCTTAATTACTTTTCTTCACATAGCCAAACCTAGCACACATTATAGCTCCAGCCCCTAGCTTTGCTGACAATGCAATATCTGTTGTATAGTCCAAACAAACAAACAAAAACTGATGACAGGATACCCACTGTTGAAGTAATCTGACCACACATTTAAAAAATTAGTCAAAAAAGATTTATTATCACGGTGCTACATTTCTTATCATATACATATTTATGCTTTCAGCTTATTGTTAAGAGGTTAAAGTAAGTCAGTTGTAATGAGAGCAAAAAAGTTTTAAGTTCAATTGGATGTTTGTAAACACAATGTCTAAAATATGGCCAAATAATGAGGCACAATCAGTGTTGCCAGAAATGTCATGAAAATTTCCCCATGAAACAGAACAAAATATTGTATAGTCATTGTAAAGACCTTATTAGACACAAAACTTAATAGTTCCGACTTAAGGTAATTTCTCCAAACATGGCAACACTGGTACAATCCACAGATATATAGAGGCATAGAGCTTGTCTTTTTCACATGCTTCTTTTTGTAATTTTTTCAGTGAATTTCCTTCTGGGGCTACCATTTACCTGTCCAGCAGGTATTCACATGTTTACTCTATTCAATGCATCAGCGCCATCTTGGAATCTTCTTCTGTTTGCCCTACTGGAAGTTCTCACCGTGGCATGGTCCAAATTTTAGAAATTCACATAAATAATCACTCACTAGTTGCTGTTTTAAGGGGATTGATTATATGGTACCACTAAGTTCCAGGGTCATATTGTTGCTATGTGACATATTGTCAGCATAATGTAACTTGTCCTTTACCCTATAGACCTGCTCAATGCATCAGGACGCCCATTTTCTTTTCGCGCAATGTGAGGGTGTGACAATTTACATTGCAACAATGTGAGAACACTCAGTTAGAGTAATTCAGTTTGAGCTAGACTTCTATGTCTTAAATGAAATTACATAAACTTATTAGAAGAAAATTTAGTTTGCCATCAATGCTATCTTGGTTTAAAGTTTCTAGTCTGTAACAATGAATAAGTTAGAGCGTTTTAACTATAAAAAAGACTACCCTACATTTGGAAACGAATGATTACTGAATTAACGTACTATGATAATTCTGTTCCAGGCTATATGGAGCTGAGAAATTTCTAGAAAACATCTCACAAGAAATGAATATCAAGGTAAGATAGAGGCATTTTTTGATAAGGTAATTTTTTTACATTTTTCTTGACTGACTCTTCCCTTATAATTCCTACAAAACTAGAGAGAAATTAAGTACCCTCTTACTTACATATTTCCATTCTACATAAAGCTTCATCTACACATGAGTTTCTTTATAATAGCTTTGCTGCTGTGCCCGGATTTATTGGATTATCTGTTGGAAATGGTTGACACCACTGATTCTCTTCATCCTTCTTCTGATGTCGTGGGCAAACTTTGGTCACGTCGTCTCAGAAGATGGTTACGTATATCCAATTTCCATTCAGGTGCAAGAAACAACAGCATTCAATTGATTTCATACCTAAAACGGGGAAGATTTATACCGTCGTAATTCTTGCATTGTCGCGATTTGAATTTGTCCTTTTTAAGTGTTTTAAAGTTAAAAACACAATTTTAAAATTTTCGACCATTAGAAATCTCACCAATATAATTTATTTAAGGCAAAATGATTCTACTTGTACTCCTTGAACTTGCTTACAATTTTACTTTGACCTCAGATCCTTGGTTATCTCATCACCGGATGTACGTTGGTTTGGATTCCCATTTTCATTATCTATGAAATCCGCGAAAAAGCAGAGACATCAATTTTTAATCCAACATCCGACTGGGGTCGACAAACTACAACGACGGGAGTTGACAACGCAAATAATGAAACTCTTGTTTGAATGGAAACTAATATTGATTACAAGCAAATGGACTGACTTATGCTTACATCAATAACTAAGAAGCCAAAATGACTAAATCTTACGTAGATTATTTTTCTGATAGAAACTGCTTGTCATTCCCACTTGTTGAATAAGAATGTTGCAAATGAATGATGACCTCTTATTTGAAAAATGAAACAAAATGATTTATTGACGCTTCCTACTTACTAGAAGTTAATTGGAATGAATCTGTTCACTAAACATTACAACATTGATAAACATTGACCTTACTTAAAATTATAAAGCAGTTATGTCTAAAGGATTGATAAAACTGGAGAGGTTCCGTGAAGACTATTTAAGGTTTTGCGTATCGCGTATTATTCAAGTTTATACGTGAAAGGGTCAAAAAATGAAAAGAAAGTTTATTAAAAGTCTTAAACTTACTGAAAATAGAAGATGGGCGTATGAGGATTTAGAAATTTAAGATTTATTAACATAGTTTAAACCACCAAACGTTCCAAAGCTGTATAGAGATTTTTTCGTAAGGAATTCCATAGACATCTAGGAATTTGTGCTCCAAAAGAACACAAACCTCTTCATATACTGGTATCTATAAACTATAGGTAGAAAAACACTGTTCTTTCATGGGATGCAATTTAGGTTATTTGTCCACTGAGATAAAAAAAACCATAAAATGACAAGAGTTTTAAGTCATATTTTCGTTGCCGAGAATCTGTGAGGTCTACATAATTGCCAGCTGCTTCACGTGTCTACTGCAAAGTAAATGGAGAACTTACTTTGGTCTACTGTACTATCAGGAGCATTTTAGTAGGATCCCTCAACAATGCACTCTATGCATAAAAAAGATACAGGTTTTTGGAAATGAAAAATATTTTAGATACGATTTGTTTTAGCTAGAATTCCTTTGTATTTTCGAGATTATTCTTTGATCGGTTGTTTTGCTTTTGTTAGAATTTATCTGCCGGTTTCTATTGACCACGATTTCTCAACTTGCGAAAATGGGTCTTGAAGAAGATATATCTAATGTGAGATCATCATTTTTCATATTGTAAATTGTCGCATTTCACATTATGTCGCAAAAAAAGAAAGAAACGAAGAAGCTGTAAAATATTCAATTTACGACAACACGGATAAAATGACTCAATAAAATATGAGTATCGTTATATTTCTCTTGTTCTATTATTTCCCCTTTTCTGTCAACTAGATTTCGTAAATTTTTATTTTAGATTCGATTGGATATTTCGGATTTGAAAACACTGTTGGAGGAAAGTCAAAGACCTCGTGTCAAAGATTTTCTACTTATCGAAACTCGACGGCTGGAAACGAAGTAAGTCTTCTTAGTTATATTAGCTTAGTCGTCTCATCTCAAATTTGAGACGGGAGAGGTTCGAAATATTGAGGTTTTCTCACCATTTCATCTCAAATTTGAGATGAGACTACTTACGAAGACATCAGCTATTGTTCTGTTAAGTCACTTTCTTTTCACCATTTTGTCAAAATCATAGACATTTAAAATACTTATAAGACCAATCACTGACGCAGTACGCTTTAAAAAAAATCATTTGGCACTGCATGCAAGACTAAAACAGTGAGACAAATTATGGATATACTTCTCTGTAACAAATTTTTGTCACACTGCTTTTGTCCCACAAGTGCAAAAAATTAGTTTCAAAAGGTTTTTGGAACTAACAAATGGATCATTGCCATAGACATATATTTTAATAGACTGCTGATCCCCTGTAGTTCCAAATTTGGTTACAACATGGTTTTTGGCGCTGC
>LR048680.1:0-14299 GCA_900607525.1 Apocyclops royi
TGTCACTTAAGCTTCTGTAGAAGGGGGGTGGGGGTGGACAAAGAAAAAGGGGGTGTCTTCTTTTCTTCTCTGCTTAAATTTTTTTTCTTTTCAAAGTTGATTTTCGACGCCTCTTCTTCGAAAGAGAGAGTTTTTCTCTCTATGTGTTGTTGGATATTGATAAGAAAAAAATTTTATTCTGTTTCATCTAAAAATACCAAACTAATTTAGGACAGTGCCTGGAAAAGTATAATTACTTTCAGATAATTTTTCAAACAATCTTGAATATTAAAAAGACTTAAATATCACATAAAAATCTCATGTAAGAGAGTATTCTAATTTCTACTACAATCAAATTCTATTTTCTTCTAAGTAGAAATTCACTAAAATTCACTCAATATTTAAGATTTTTATCAATGGCGCCATGTTTTGTGGAATTCCAGAAAGGTAAAACTTAAAGCATTAGGCACAAGTTTTTTTCATATTTTGGTGGAATTTCGATTTTATTTCAAGCAGCACTGTCAGCACGATCAAAGCGTTTTTTACCTTACTGTGTGTAACTATTTTGTAATTACAGTATTATCATACTATCTCATAGTAGGAGATACCTACTTACCGTCGAAGTAAAAAATTTCAATCAAAGTGTTTTTGGTTTTTTTTTGGTGACGACCTGTAGTCAATGTTATAAAAGTTATTTTACACAAAAATTTACGTTATGAATGAAAAGCTGGACCAGTCAATTGGTGATGAAAATAATGCTTTTTAATGAAGTGGAACAGCTTAACAATCATAATTCGCTTATAACATTGACTGCTGTAGTCAAACGTTAAAATCTGCATTATGATTTGAAAGCTTGACCATTTAATAAGTAACTAAAATTTTGCTTTTTTATTAAAGTGGGACAGCTTTGTCATAACATACTATGACAATTTTTATAACCTTGGTAGCAGGTTACTTATAAAACGATACAGCTTTTCAATCGTAATGCGGATTTTCGTGTAAAATATCTTTTATAACATTGACTACTGAAATTCAATCACAAGTTGCATCTTCTCAATGATTTTTGCCAGATCATAAAATGAATGACACATTAAGGTATAACTTTTTATTAGAGAGACTTTTCGCTTTTATAACAGGGATTTCCCCTAACGCTTTCTTTATCTTCTCTCTTCATTTTGAGACATTTTGGAAATATGCTCTCCAGAAAAACTTCTTTAAAAAGGAAGGATTTAAAATTCTGAAACTCATTTCGGAAAAGAGGATGCTTATAAGCATAATTTTCCACCAAAATACTTCATAGTAAAAAGCCCTGTCGACACAGTTTAGGTAAAGTGCTTAAAAGTTTGTCTGTGCAGAAAAGGTGAAATATTTTTTTTTGCTTTTGTGATGGGTATTTTCTGTTTCATTTTACACGTGTCTAACTACAGATTAACAAAACTAAATTGAAAAGATCGGTGGCTAATCTTTTAAAAGCTTACTTGTCAACATTAAAGAGACCAAATGATTTTATGTAAATACAGTCACCTTGCTTTTTTGGCAGCTAAGCTTTTAAAAGACCAGCCTTCGATCTTTTCAATTTAGTTTTTGTTAAGCCTTGGTTAGACGTGCGTAAAATGTAGCAGGAAATGCATTAGCATTTGTGTTTACAAAAAAGGTAAAAAAATTCTCTGAAAATCAAATGCGTTTTCTGCTTACTGACAATCAAGCAATTCAAAGATTAGCATCTGTTTTCTTGTCAAATTCAATCTAAACTTGAAAAGATTTTTGAATCATCGTAACTTTTTCGTGAGATCATTTGTGAATCTCTGGTATCAACGTTATAAATGAATTAGGAATGTGTGATACGACTCAAATGTCCGACAGCGATTATGAAGGTCTATCACCAAAATTACTTCAATATTTTACAAAAAAAATCAGAACAATCTCTGAATTAAAATAAATAAATAAGTTTACTCTTCCATTCTTTTGTCAAATATTTTCTTTGCACAGCTTGAAAGAGTCTTTAAATGTTATCGTAAATTTGTGATAAATTTTCTTCTTTCTTGATCCTGATATCGGTTTTTCCTTTTTCCTTCATTTCAGAACTTGAAGTACCATAACCAATACATACAAAAAAAATTACCAAAAACTAACTTCAAATCTATTCTAGCTCTTTCAAAGTGTCTGGAATGGTGGTTTAAGTACGCTTGCCAAAAATATTTAAATATTTTATAGGCTACGCTAGGTTGTAATGCGTCACAAATATAAAGAATGTATAAGACCGCGCACCCAGTGTTGCTAGATTTGGGGAAATTGCAAAAAGGGGGAGCAATCAACTTGTGTGTCTAGGGGGATTTTTTATATTTGACATGCAAAGTTGATTACATTTCTGGCAACACTGTGTGCGCCTAACAATATTTTCAGCGAATTAGAGATGAACTAACAAGCTGAATTCAAATTGATAAATTCGGTCGTTCAACCAAACCCCCCTGTAAAAATGATCTCTCTCTTATAAAAAAAAGTTTTACAGGGAAAACTGACTTTCTAGTGCAAATAAACTAGTCTATCTTATTGACATAACCTAATTCAGTCATGTTTTTTTCACATTGCCAAGGGGCTCAAAATGCATCAAGTTTTGTTGATCAAAATGCCCTTTTTTTCATTCAATGCTCTTTTTGTCTTTTCTTTTCTGTTTTCTTTTATTTATTTTCTGTAGCTTAAGAGAAGTTCTTGACTTAAACATAGTTTAAGTTATCAAATAAAGAATGCACCCATTTTAAGTGGTTTTAGCATGAGTGAAAGAGTTTTAGAAAAAAACCACGTTGTACCTAATTGACTAAAACAGTGTAGTATCGAAACTGATCATTTCTGGTTCAAAAGTGATAATGGTTTGTCTTTCGCAAGATAAAATAAAAAAACCAGACATTTAATGTAAACAAGATATCTCACAAGGTTCGTTTAAAATTACGTGTCTACAATCTCAAGGTGTTTTAGGTAGATATGTACTGTAGTTTGTTCATGAAAGTAACCTGCATCGATCTATTGATAGGTTACGAGAAACAATTTTCTTTTCAAATGTGTCCAATATTTCTCTTTCTCTTTCTCAATTGTTGCGTGATAAATGATGACCATTTTGTTCATTCGCTTTTCTCTATCTAACAAAACACTTTCTTCTTTCGCCTCTAGACAAA
The DNA here is from genome assembly GCA_900607525.1 of Apocyclops royi. Taxonomy (NCBI): domain Eukaryota; kingdom Metazoa; phylum Arthropoda; class Copepoda; order Cyclopoida; family Cyclopidae; genus Apocyclops; species Apocyclops royi. The sequence goes on from LR048680.1 coordinate 3,150, forward strand.
TACAATAACTCTTCTAAAAGAGTTTTACGCTGACTCCAAGCAATTTTAAGAACACCGGGTTTGTTATATTATAGACTGAAAATATTTTTTTCCCCTTGAAGCCATAATTCGACAGTACAATGTATGTTTCGATTTGACCATACTAAATCCAGAATTTTATGCAGATTTCTAGGTAGAAAAAGTTGACATGTTTTATTCCGGAAAGCCATGATCTAGATGATACGAATGTTATTTTTTTATCTTTTAAAGAGCCATCTTATCAAGTATGAATAAGAGGCAAATCTCAGTATAAAAATGTCACCCACCACATGAGTTGCTACTTTGGTCAGATTTGTGCTCAATAACAGTGCTGCTAGAAACATCATTGTGATTTCACCAAAATCTCTGTATTTTATTATTAGTTTGAAGCTTCATTGAAAGACCTCAAGTGTCTAAATTTTGTTTTGAAAATTCCACCAAAGAATGCACTTGTGTAGGCCAAAAGCAGTGCTGCCAAAAACGCAATGAAAATTTCCCCTAATTTGAACTAAATTCCGGAGAATTTATTTCAAACCCCTTTGCGAATCAAATCTCATATTTATAATTTAGTAAAATTCCTGTTCCATAGATAACTTTTACTTAAAAGGAGAGCAAAAAAAATCAAAATTGGTCACACTGCATTTTTTTCACTACAACCCCCACCCCCCACTCCCAAAGAAAAAAAAAAGATTACCGATTTATTTTTCTAAGAAATGCAAAAAGTCTAAATTATTCTCAGTGTCTGATAGGGTACAATGTAGCAAAAAAACAATGTGGCAAAATATAGTTTATTTATCAACCTCAAATTTGTGAACGTCAGCAAAGGTGTATTTTTGATTTTTTTTTTTTACTTTTTTTCTTGTAAGTAGTTCCGAAACGGGACACTGAAAGAAAATGAAAAATTGTTCACAACTTTTATATCTTTTGCCATTGACATTTTTTCCTATTGGAAAAGTATCCGTAGCTGAAGATATCAAATAATATTTCTTTTATAACGTTGCTATCTATGAAACAAAAAAAAATCGTATAATGCTTTGTGACTCTAGATAACTTCGAAACGTGATCGTTGTGTGTGGTTGTGGTTTGAAATTGTGTCAAATTTTTTAAGTTAAATTGTTTTGATAAGTATTAATCAAATCTTTGTTTTAATCATAAATCCTTTTAGACTAAGTATTGTAATTATTTCTAAAACTGTAATTAAATTCTGGCAGACTGTCACTTCAATTCAATCTCGATATTTTATCGAACATCTAGAAATGATATTAAGTCTCTACGGCCCAACAGTTAAGAGGTATCTTAAAGGAAGCCCCAATCATCTAACGATTTTATCATAGTGGACGCTCAATTGACTTTTCGATGATTTGGTTAAGATCGATCATGAAAAAAATCTATTTTGGTTCAAGGTACCTAATGAGGTCCATTGGGCCTTCAATCTTTTTTGATGCTCTCATCCCACAATACCCACGGGGCACCAAAAAGTAAAATAAATGTTATTTCCTTTACATTTCTTTTAAAGCTTGAAGTTAGGTTACAAGTAAATACTTAAAAGGTTTAGTTAAAAGCCAGCAAAGATGAAAAATGGAATTCCCTCAAAAGCATTTCAGCGATGTTTCTTTCTCTCTCAAGACCTCAGCTGGTTTTCTTTCTTAACAAGTAATTAGCGTTCTAAGAAGACTTTTCACATTATTCACTTTTGTTTCTTTACGTCACTTCATGTGGTCAAGACCTAATTGAATAACAGAATTGCCAACGTCAAGTAAATCCAAAGTTTGTTGATAAAAGTTTTTTGTTGCAACATTTTCCTATTTTCTTTTATAATAATTGATCTCATTAAAGGAGTCAATCCACCTACATTTAGTTATTTCTTTTGAATTTCTGTCTTAATGGGGGACCGCGCTTGCAAACTTTGGCTGCTAGGTTCGCTAGCCGTTAAAGATATTTTGGGTTTCATTTGTTTATTATATATTTTTTTCGCTATCCTTGCAATGATCTATATTACCCTTTAAAGACTAGCCCACCTAATGACCAAGTTTCGGTGCGTTGCCTCCCATTTGATGTGTGTATATCTTTATAATTACCTTTGAATGATTCTCTATATAGAGAATGACCTTAACCAACAAAGATTTACTCAATTTACTATGGTCAGTTTTCAAATTGTCGCATTTTCATATTGACGCAGCGACATATTGTCTTGAATTAAGAATTTTTGAATTTTATCATTTTACTTTGAAAAAATTAGTAATTAGCCTAAACTAACCTACCTTATATCCCTTATACCTTTTAGCCTTGCTAGGGGGTGGGGGGCACCGGGGCCCACATTGTGACAGTTCGACACTATGACAATTTGACAGTGCGACAACGTTGAACCCGTCAATTTGTTACTTGAGAGGTCCAAATTTATTTTATAATTTGACATTTCTGGCAACACTGGTTTTCAAAAATCGGTCTCCGAAAATTTATACTACAGGTAAATGAACTTTAGTCTTAGTTTACCTGCGTGGATATGTCATGTGTTTGGTGCCTTAAAAAATGAAAAAGTAAGAACTAAAAAAAAATTCAGGTATTTTCCACAAAGAAAAAATTTGAATTTCTTTGAAAAAAATGAATGCAAGCCATCAAAAAATGACAGTAATCCTTTTTTTCTATCTTTTCTTTGTTTCTCTCTTATTCTTTTTTCCTTCTATCTTTCTATCTATCTTTTTATCTCCCTGTGTTTCTTTTTATTTTTCTGTCTTTCCGTTTATATTTCTAGCTACATATGTTTCTGCCTTTCTTTCTCTCTTTATATATCTCTTTCAATCTATGTATCTCTCTTTTTCTGTCTTTCTTTCTTTTTAACGATCTTTCTTTCTTTAAATTATTTTAACTGATTTCAGGGCACCATTCTTTCTTTATATGATTTCCCTCATCTTACTAGTGCGCACATTAAAAAAGAGCAAAAGTTTAGAAATGGGAATTCAGCTCGATTAAGCAATTTGCATCACCTCCGCCATTTTTATTATCCAACACATTACAAAGCAATAGCAGAACAAAATCTTTAAACTAAAGAGCAACACAACACAAAACAACCTCGAGGTTTTGACAAAAGAAATAAAAAGTCTGATCCCGATCGGAGCTCATTCCTAAAACACCTTGGTACAGATTTCAAGGGTCTTAAAGAGGAAAGAAAAACAGAAAAAATAATATGATAAATAAAGACAGACAGTGAGTTTCTCCAATGGGAGGCCATGCACCGAAACTTGGCAATTAGGTTCGCTAGTCTTTAAAGGGTAATGTAGATCATTGCAAAGATAAAGAAAAAAATTCATAACAAACAAATGATACCCAAATACCTTTCACAGCTAGCGAACCTAGCAGCCAAAGTTTGCAAGCTCGGCCTCCCATTTGTAGCACGACCTGACCCGAGCCCAAAAAATCGAGACCCGTCACAACACTAAAAATAACAACACAGATGGAAGAAAGAAAGAAAAAAATGGTCTTGGGAATTAAAGTCTGCTGGGATTGTATCTCATCTTTATTCACGAAATTGCTTTGAGCAGAATTAAGTAATACTTTCTAGGCCTTGAGTTAAATGTTCAGGTTTCAAGGTTTTCTTGTTGTGGGCTAAAAATTAAGAAACAACAAATCACTTTCTTGAACCTCGACAGAATTATGGAACCAATGATATTCAATAGTGAGTTTTTATTGTCAGTTGTAAAAGAGTCTAGCCTAATAAAAAGCCTTAAATGCAAATCTTTTGAGCCTTTTATTTTCTGCGTGAAAATCTGGCTCAGATCAAAAGAATTTTGTGCCTTCAGAAAATTGAATAGAATTGAAAGGTTGCGTTAGCCGTTTTTTAGATAATGCGAAAATTTAACTACTTTTTTAAATTTCAGTTTTCAGAAATCACGAGATCTTTTTTCCGAGTCCAAGAAAATGGATACAGTTGTTCCTACCGGTGGTCCTGAGTTAGTCAGCCCAATAGTGATGCCCCCGCCCCCTCCAGGTATCGAGCTTATTAACATTCGACAATGGAGAGGCAACGACAATATTTTTTTCTTATCAGTGGCAAGGGGAAGTTCCATTTTGTTGCGATTCCCATATTGTCAAAGTATCAAATTGTCGATTTCCCATATTGTCGCAATGGGAGGTCTCTAAACGGTTCTTACGCCCCAAGCCGTAATACAATTAGGGTTAGGTTTAAAAAGATATGAAATTTTCAGTTTATGACAAACTTAAATTGCGGCAATGTGGGAATTGCGACGTAATGAAACATGACCAGCGGCAGTAGTTGAAGGGGATGAACGCGCTAAGCTGATATTTTCAAACCAGACTTAGCTTACAAAATATAAATGTTGATTTTAAGATACCACAGACTTGGTCTAAACTTTCTGTCATTAAAGTTGGAAAAAGTATGTCCGTTTAAAAACAGGTTCTGTTATTATAATTACGACTAAGCTGTCGGCTTAGAAAAAGAGAAGCAACTATCTAATACAAATTTTCAATCGTAAATATTAGGTCCTCAATGTATGTGCTTGAAATTCTAAAATTTGGTAGAATTGATGGAAGGACATCAAAATTTCCCCAAATTTTAGAATTAAACTATGACATTTCATACCCTTACTTTCTTTTCCGTTACTGTATCCGTAATTAGATCTTACCTTTTAACATATCCATAATTTACACTGTAAACATTTTTGTGGTTTGCAATTCCCACACCTTTGCAATGAGGGTCCCTGTGCCCCCTAGCAGGGCTAGGATAGGCCCCCTATTATTGATGAAGTTAGGTAATCTAGTGTGGTAAATTTATCAATTAGTAAAAAATAATTTTCTATGTAGAAGTGGGACAGCTTAGTCATACCAAGATTTTCATAATACTGACTGTACTGAGAAGGCTTTGGAACACATCGAGTTTAGAATCTGTGGACAAAGTTTTTGAAATTTTCATCTGGACATTACAACATCTCTGCATGGACTAAAATTAATTTGAGAAATCCGAAGATTTCAAAAAAAAATTAAAAATTAATAATCAGCCACGCTCTGATATAAAAAAATTTATCAACAAATTCCTAGGAAGAAAGCCGCAGTCACATAAATGTTTCATTAACTTAACTCTAAGTCTAGCCTATTTTACGAATGAAAACATTTTCTTGTTCTTGTACAAGAGGATAGACTAATACGTACGCTTGTTTTACGCAATGATTATGTGATTGGAGCTTTAACGTTTAACAACTAATAGTATTTTTTGTAAGTAAATGACTGAATCATCTGAATTCCAGTGATCCCACCTGTCGTACCCTCCTCAATGGGTTCAGGTACTACCAAGAAGAAGGCCAGACCTGCTCCTCCACCCCCGGTAAGTTAATTTTGTCGGAACATTTGGGAATGAAATCACGAAACTTATATTAACTGGTGTGCAGAGAAAAAGTTGACGATTGTTAAAAAGGAGAAATTTTCGTATTCCGTTTAGGTTTCCATTTTCTTGACTATGGGGTAGCTTTTAGGCACTAGGTGCCGAGGTCTTTATTATGCGGTACACAGTGTTGCCAGATTTAGGAAATGAGAGTTCATGCCTATAGACTTGGGTCGCAAGGTAAGTTTACTAACCGTTACTGGAGTGTGTAGGGAAAAAAATTGTCTTTTCAATGAAAGACTCAACCAAGGTGAAACCTTTAAGATATGCTGTCATCTATTTTTCAGACTGACCCAACACTTTCGGTGCTCGTAACAGAATCAGCTGTCAATGGAGCTGTCTTAGGAGGTCAGTAATTTTTATAAAAATAAAACACTTTCAACTATAAGCTTTGACTAAGTAGCTTCGTTATGTTTAAAATAAATAGAAAATATTTTTCATTGCTGACATGGCAAATATGGATAGGTAGTTTTTAAATCTTCCAATTCTTTATACAAGCTCTGATGTAACAAAAAAATATATATATTACTTGATGCTTAAAGATGTTTAAGGTGCAAAAATCTCAAATAAGCAGTCACTTGTGTTATCCATTTAATTTAAACAAGGAGCAAAGTGTATGTAATGGTGAAGTAGTGAGTGGCATATTGAGAATTACAATTATATTTTCATTGGGCGATAACGATTTCAAAGAGCAGCGTTAGTTCATTGAAAAGCTTTTAACTCTAAAGGAAAAAATGTAAATTAACGCTGCTTTTGTGGTATTGTTGCGATGCGTCAAAATCTGGACTGATTGGCTCTACCGGGTGTCCAATAGACAACTGTAGCTTGTCTATTATGGTTTCCTATGTGACACTCTGTAGCATCTTTCTAAGTTAGGTCATTATCATGAAAGACATTCTGATTTTTTAGAGGACATCGGTTCAGGCTATCCCGGAAAAGGTAAGATATGTCGACAATAATTTTAGCGTTTCCATTGTTGATTTTTAACAACTACAAATAAATTCTTTTTGTACAGATAATGTGACGTCAAGAATTTTTATTGAAAATCTTAATCCTTTATCGGATTTAACACGGGGCTAGTATCAAATTACGCAATGCTAATTTAGTTTATCGGTCAAGAGCAAAATGTGTTTTATTGAAAGATTATGGTCACTGGAAATAATATGTATGGAACTTTTAGAAATTGTATCAAAGAAAAAAAACGAATTAAGAGTTACAAAAAGGTTTCATATCCATTTCTCTCCAAACAGTGATGTCGAATAAAAGTGTTGTAAGAAAATGCTAATTTAAGTATGATTTAATTTTTGCTTACATCGGGAGGTTTCATTTTGTAAAATTTCGAATTGGAACAATTCGCATGTTGCCGCAAAAGGAGTCATTATGCTCTTAGCAAATCTGAGGGCAATAACCATTTAGGTTAGGTTAGGTTATTTACTGTCATAAAATCAATAATGCGATGCTTAATTTTTCCTTTTGCGACAATATGCAATTGCGACAATTTGATTTACGAATCTTTTCTATTACCTTGATGAAGACGACAGTCTCTTCTTTTGTTCACGAGAATGGTCAGTGGTCGTTTAAAATCACCAAAAGATTGACTTCAAAGGGTTGAATTCACCACATCATCAAATGAATTATGAATTGCTTTCAAGAAGTTTGTTTGCTTCTAAGCCTTTTGTCTCATTCGGCGTCTTTCAGAGATCAAGGTTGCCAGTTTTGGGGAAATTTCAAACGAAAAGTTGATCGCTGAAAACTTGACATGCATTCATTATGTTTGAGTGCTTTTCCCATCGTAACATTAAAATTCTTGTTGCTTTGGTCAAAATTCCAACAATCATTTTTGCAACACTGGAAGTGGCTTTTTTTTTACAGAAGAACATTAAATATTCTGTTTGTTGCTTTTCGCTTTGTTTGTAAGTTTCCTCTTAAAACTACGAACCGTTCAAAAGAGAATAGCTACATATATATCTAAGCTTGCTTTTTTCAATGTTGAGAGGTTTCAAATGGTCTTAGTTTCAAACTGTCTTGGTCCCTGCACCCACGTTAGGGTTGGGACCTGATTCTGGTACCGGACCTACAATACATGTTAGATTAGTTTTGGTTTTAAGTTCGTGAAAAGTTTAGTATTAGTTAAAAGTACCGTTTTAAAATTTTGAATTTGCGACAATTCAACAGTGCAACAATTTGAAATATGATCGCAACACAATCGTTCAATGGGAGGCCACGCACCAAGGTTTTAGCCGCTAGCACTTAAAGTTTTTACCTTGGTTGACTATATCATTCCAAAGACAAGAAAAACTTTTCATTTCATGCCAATGATACCTAAGTACCATTAATAGCTAGCATACCAACCAGCTAGAGCTTACAATCATGGCCTCCCATTGAAGATTCATTGGGTCTATGATGGTATGTTAGGATAAGTGTGACTATTTAAAGAACTCAAAAGTTTTTTTTTGTATTTACTAAGCTTTTGTCTTTATCATTGTTTCGTTTCCTTCTCAAAATGAACTCGACCAAGAAGCAGAAGTTCATTTCCACACAAATCTCCTTAAGAAAAACTGACAGCAAAAGATTTTTTTTTCAAATGAAAGAAAAATATTTTTTTTTTTGCATAAAATGTCAAGGTTGGTTAGACTGGGGCCCGACGTGACAATGAAATTACATACAAAAAAAAAAGAATCCTTAGCTTAATAAGATTTTAAAATATCTTTGCAGATTTTCCCCCCATTTTATGTGTTTTATCAATTCCGGCAACAGTTAGCCATTTTAAAAATCATTTCTCGATATTATCTAGCAATGGGACCAACCGAGAATCACTACTCGAAATTCATGGCTCAATTTGCTGCAAAGAGCCCTAATTCAAAATTAGCATCATTTTTTCATTGTAAGATAACTTTCATCTGAAATGCTGTCTACCAGAATCTATGCCTTTTGATTAAAGTTACCAACAACTTGGACATTAAGATTTTTTATTGCTAAAAGCTCCAACTTAATGCTTACTTAGGACCTAAGCACACGTAAAATTGATATATAAACCAATTAATCTTCAGTACACCTTGTTGAGATCTATGGATCTAATTTCTAGAAATTTACACATATAGCAATTACCTGATTTGTCTTACATAAAAAATATTTGTAAGAAAACTGATTGAAAAGATTTATTATTCATCACAAGGTTTTAGTGCGATATTTTGTGAATAGCTACTTGAGTTTTTTTTCTAATACATTGAAATTAAATATTTCTGCAATGTATTTTAATAATCGTCGTGTGTTTGGACCCACAGTTGAAATATCTGTCGATACTGCTGCCAAAAAATTTTCTTTCTCGGATATCTCTCTAATCTGTGTTCGATGTCGTCGACATTAATTAGATTTGGGTGGGCATTCACAAAATTTCTTATGAAAATCTTGTGACAATTCTTTAAAAAATCATCTTATCAATGTTACCTTAAGCTAAATGAATGTGGCTGTTACATATCGAAGATTACCTAGTAAGATATAGAAACTTTTGTAAGACTTTTGTAAGTAATTTTGTGAATACCGTCCGTGGACTTTAATCCTCAGAATTGTGTTCAAATCATTGACACTTTTCTCAATTCGACAAAGTTTATTGAAAAATATTCCAATAAATAAACTTATAAAATGAAACTTGACTTATGAAAGATTTTATGATTGTGGTCATATTTATTATTTGTTTAGTTCAAATGTCTCATAATTAGGTTAAGTTGTAAAAATAAATCAATGTTTTTATTGAAAATTTTTAAAAATCGTTTCATAACTGCTTCTATATTTGAGAAAAAACTAACTTTGTCTGCCAGCTTAGTTATTCTAAAATATATTTTTTCAATGAAAAAATGAGTATTTAAACAACACGTTTGGAATAATCTACCGTTTTAAAGATTAGAATGCAAGAGTATTTTTCTTCCTCATCTTAAAATAATTAGACTTATCTGGCAACGTGGTAAAAAAGTAATTTTTCAACGAAAAGCAACCATTTTTGTATCTTTCTGCTCAATGGAAGTTGACTCAAAAGTTTTATGGTATCACCAGAAACTTTTTTTCCTGTTAATGAAATTTTTCATGCCAAAACTTTTTTTTCGAAACTTTTGAGCCACGGGAAGTTCCTATTTTTGACTGAAAAAAAGTAAATTTTTAAAAGAATGATATTTTAGTGCGCCATTTCACAAAATGTTCTCATTTGCAATTAGTCGATGTTCACATTAATTTTGAACTCGATGATTCTATCAACAATTGAAATTGATATTTTAATATAAGCTTTAAGTCGAAAAGGAATTTCTACAAGTCAAAATTAAAAATTGAAAGTCTAGTTGAGTTTGTACTAGTTGCCAGAACAGAATTTTGCATTATTTTTTAAATGTCTTTACATGAAAAAAAGTTTATAGTTCTAATTTAAAGAACCAATCTCTGGGAACACATTATTGTAAGTTAGTGGTTGGCTGGCCCGCAGGCTGGCCCGGGCCAAACGATTTTTTCCTGGCCCGGGCCAAGTGCTACTGTTATAAAAGCTCGGGCTGGCCCTAAAGCTAGCCTGGGCCAAAGTATTTTTTAACGGCCCGACTCGGCCCGAGCCTTAAAAAACCGGCCCATGCCCACCACTAGTGTAAGTAGTGTTTAATGATGTAGCGAACAGTGTTGTCAGAAATGTCATGGAAGTTTTACTAAAGTCTGACCAAAATACTTTTTGTTCTATTTCAAGTCTGGAAATAAATTAAAATTTTTTTCAATCTGTCAAACTTGTGAGTTGTCAGGTGTTCTTTATTTTTATTAAAATTTTTCAAGTGCATTCGTGAATCATATTAACACTTAAACACAAGATGAAACTAAAGCCTAAGTCACATAACCGTAGGTCTAACGTACGAAACTATAAGTCGCTTGTTCCACAAATAATTTGTAAAACAGACTAATCTATAGTTTTATATAATTGACCTATGCTTAAAGTATAAAAAATGACAAAGTTTTATTAGTTTTAAAATCACTGGTTCATTTTTAATGGAAAAGGATTTTCAAAACACGACAATGTCTAATATCCATTAAAAACTTTTTTTTTGAACTTGATTAGTTTATGACAAGATGTCTCAATTTTTCTTTTTCTTTTATTGTAAAGTTAAATCATGACATTTACAGAAGCTTTTACTTTCTCTCTTAAAAAAATAATTCATAACAGACAGATGACCCATTTCTGTGAAAAAAAATTCTTTTTGTTTCGCTGGTCCTGTCACTGAGAAAATTAAATGAAAGTGAAATTGAAGTGTCGGGAGACCTGGGCTTACACAAATGACCGAAAAAAATGTAGATATCGTAGTTCAAAGGCTTTATCTGAATAGGTAAAACACTGCCAATCGTCACGAAATAGGGGAACAGACAAAAAATATCTGTTGATTTTGAGATATCTAAGACACCGATGACATGGTTGAAAATATTTTACCTTTTTTCATTCATGAAATTTTTAGCCGATTCGTCGCCTGCCCATTGTCAAAGAGTCAAATAAACGAAATGAATGCAAAAAAAAAGTTTTAATCAGCAAAACAGTGAAAGGTAATCAAAGGTAAGCTTGAATGAGGACAGGTCAAAGCAATCCATTTTATTGTGACAGGGAAATTTGTCACCTCAATCAGATTGGATAATCAAAAAAAAAAAAAAAAAAAAACGGTTTTGGCGGGAAAGGACAGCTTAATTAACGCAAGGGGGGACGGGTTCGATTCAAGTAACACCTGTACCC
>LR048734.1:734-11316 GCA_900607525.1 Apocyclops royi
GTAATTCTAAATGCCTAAGAAGGTTCTCCATCTAAGATTGCTCATAGCAATAGGCAGTTATATATTCAACATCGTTGTGTCTAGATACGTGAAATTCTCAACTATTAAAAAGAGTGAATGTTTGTAAGTGTTCTTTGAATTGTTTATTTGTACTTTTTTACTGACTTGACATAAATTGAAACTAATTTTTCATTCATATTTACTTCAAGTTCAGGTCAGCAATGAAAATTAGCAAATTTGGTCCGAACCCTGATCTGTTTTGAGTGATTTGATTTTCAATTACCTCACATTTCATCTGTCTCATTGTTTTATCTTTATTTCGGTTCACAAAACTGAAATTGTCTTCTAACCTTGGAACTTTTTTTTATGGGTCGCTTTTACTATATATCCCCAAAAAAAATAAATTATTCACATTCCTGAGCAAGAGAATAGCATTTTTCTTTTTCAAATAACTCAGTTGAAGTCGATTTCGAGCTTCAATGAAAAAAATGTTATCGATTCATCATTTCATAAACGAATCTGTTTAAACTTTTGAAATTAATTATTTTTTTAGGAAGCTGCTGGCTTTTGCGAGTTCCCTACTTCGTCCGCAGGATTCCGTTCACCTTTTGAAATGAGCGGATTTCCAACGGATTTCAATGATGGATTCCGTCACGGAAGTTTCCCACAGTCGAACGGGAGCCCACGACAGAGCACGGATCAACCATCTTCAGACACTCAGATTCCGATTCGCGTTATTCACGACAGAACTTGCCATAGCCCTAGTCAAGGAAAACACAGATTTACAGGTAGAAATACGACAGAAATTCCAGCCGCTCGAAACAGTCAGTTACAACCTGAGACTCCAAACACAGACAGATCACCGAGACTTGAGCGGGCTCACTCTGAGCCACCAAAACTTTTCAATCAGAGACTTCGTTCTGGGGGAGCCACGAGTCCAGCGCCACACAATTATTCGACCATACCTGAGAATTCTGAATCTTCATTTTCCGGAAATAGATATTCCCCACGACCCGAACCTGAAATTCCGAGCCACAAATTGTCCGGTTCAGCCTCAGCTCCAAGCGTGCCTGATTCTGACTCTCCTCCTCAGCCGCCTCCGAGACGAGCCAAAGCAGAGCATCAACAGCAGCAAGAAAAGGAAGAGAAAAGCTCGACTCAACCCGAAGTTCCTCGTGTTCGGCACATCCCTATTTTTGTTGAGGGACGCGATGAACCTATTGTCAATCGAAAGTCGTCCCAAGGAGAAGCTCCTCCCCCCCAGTGGCAAGGAGGTTTCAAACAACCGTCGGACTTTTACCCTCAGAATACAGAGAAAGTTAGGAATCAGAGCGGGTCAGGAAGCGCAAGTTCTGGTAGAGGAGGACTCCATCTCAAGCCGCAAGTGCCCAACACAGGAAAGACACAAGAGCCAACTAGTCCCCTGAGTCCACCACCCAGTGACCAGCCTATACCTATGGGCTGCAGTGAGTATTTAACCCATCCCCAGAAGGCTCCTGAACCCCCTAGCCCCGCCGTCGGCACCTCTGATGAGCCCATCCCTATGCCATACCATCAGCACCAGGCTGATGGCCATTCTGAGGAAGTTCACGTCGTTCCGGTTCGAGTGGTCAACGGTCCGGAGGAGGCTAAGACGGATCAAAAAGTGGAGCAACCCTCCGCAGGGCCCAAGCCGCTATCCCCGGCCGAAGTAAAATTAAAAAAGATCGAATCTGAAGTTTCTGATTTGTTGGGTAGGGTAGAGAAATTTAGTGGCAGCAAGAAGGACCGGGAATATTTGTTTCTGGATGACATGTTAACACAAAAACTGTGCCTTTTGGATAGTATTGAAACTGACGGGAGGGCAGACATTCGCCAGATGAGAAAAGACTCCATCAAATCGATCAACAGGTGTTTAAGCATGCTCGACCGTCGCGCCACGGGCGGCGACCAGACGTCGAAACCTGAGGAGCCCTACGAAAAGTCCGCCTCTGATCAGGTTTCCAACGAGGTTTTGTCAGAATTGGCCAAGGACGATAGCAGCGTCACTGAAGATCAAGCACAGACACCAAAGAAAATTGAGTAGCCCTATGTCTCGTACGTAGGATGTGTTAGATTTTATGCCATATAATTATTTTAAGGTCTCGTACGACTTTTTAAATGTAACAAGCTCTTAATACGATTTTACACACTTTTCCGAAAACACCAGCAAAAAAAAAAAAAAGATTAAAGTGGGTTGCCCAAACTTTGTCACGAAAATTAACTAAAGCTCCTTCAGTGCTTTTGCAGGCTTAGTTACTGCGTTGACGTGTGTTATTCTTTGTCGGATAATAACTCTAAACTAGCCTGTTTCACCAACAAGGCCTTATCATTTTGTAGATATACTTCATTAATCAGCCAAGTTTAGTTTAGAGCAACCTAGCAGTCCTACAACGGAACAAGATTTCAATCAAATTCAAATCTATTTTTATGTCAGTTACTTCAAACAAAATTTAACAGAAAATGATTGTCTTTTAGGCATTTCTTTTTATGTATGGCTTCATATGTAGACTATGTTATAAAATCCACGTTACAACTGAAAAGCTAGTCCCGTTTATTACTAATGAAAATTAGCTTTTTAATGAAATGGGACAGATCAGTTGTATCATACCATTGTAATTTTTTTATAACATTGTTGCCTGGTCGGAAACCTATTGTAAAACCTCCTAACAAAAATTTTAAAATCAAAGAAAAAACCTTAAATTATGTTCTGTTTCTCTTCTGATTACCAAATATCAAATATTTGGTAATGTCACAAATGAAGCCATTGTGAGAAAAATATTTTAGTGTGTTGTTATTAGGTGCTATTTAAAATTTGACACTCGCTCTGAAGTTCCACGTGTAATGAAAGTTATTAATTTTTTTCGCATCCTTAGATATGTGAATGTAACTTGTGGCAAAATCAATCAAAGATATGATTTCACAAAGAATTACAGCTTCAAATTTGCGCTGCACTCTGTGAATCTCAAATTGTTGTGATTTTGTTTTATTTTTCTTTTTTTGCACTGACTTTTTGCTGCGTCCACGCATAAATACTGGCATCTTTTAAAAACTAAGCGGTCCATGAACCAAAAAAATGAAAATTTTCCTTTTTTTATGAGAAGGGAGTTGTCTGTATCTGACTGGATTCAGCCTTGAGTTATGCTATACTATATATATACTAGTGTGATATTAACCGCCTTAAAGCAAACAGTTTCAAAGTTTCACTTAAAACATTTTTAACACTAAATTATCAAGATTAACTTTTTGTTCGCAATATTTGTGCAAATTAATTACATATACTTGTTTTCAAATTTTGAATCTCCATTCTTGCTTCACTGAGTCGCACTTGGAAAACAGGGCTTCCATAAATTTTTTAACTTGCAACGATTGATTGATCTGTCAGGAGAGCAACTACAAATTCTGTCATTTCAAATGCAAATTAATGTTATTTCTCAAACACAAATAAAGAAGTAAAAATCATTTTCATGTGGTAATTGATTTCATCAAAGTTTGACAAGTTAACATTTAAATTTCAGAATCGCAACTTAAAACAATAGATTGAATGTCGATTAGTGTCGGTCACTTAGCCAATTCAATACTATTCTTTTTACGTCAGATAGCGTAGGTAGTCAATTAAGAGACGATAGCTTAAATATGCAAGTTTCATGAAGGCTAATGGTACCAAAGTTCATTATATATAAAAAGTTTATGCAAGTATTCAAGAATAAAGCTCTTGAAGTATATGCGGTGACATAATATAAATGAACGCTCACTGGTTGACACGTACTTGACGAATATTGGCTTGCTGTTTCAAGAGGAAAAGAAAATTAACCTGTGAGCTTTTTTTATTTCACTTATTTAGGCGACCACGACTTCTCATAGAGAGTACTAAATGAAACGGGTAAACTTACTCAGTTGATTCTTTCAAACCTGACCAAGTTAATAATATACGATTGCACAAAACATAAAATGTCAATGACCGACAACGGTTGCGGTTTGAGACAGGGAAGGGCTTGGTTGGAAATAATTTCATCGACAAGGTTGATCTTAAATCTGATACGCAACATTTTAAAATCTTGTTTGTGTTTAAGTTCTTTGTTGCTAGGTAGGTAATGTGGAAAAAAAAATCAAACATTTATTTCAAAGAAATGCTCAGAAAAACTGACACTTTTAAATTACAGCTTGACGTGAACTGCATACACGGCATTCTGCGTTGCAATGAAAACAGTTCTGTTCGATGATACGGCCCCAAAAATTTCTGAATTGTCTTCAAGAGTGACGACACTCTGCTTGGCGACAAGGCGAACTTCCTTACCGGATTTCCGGTTTCTTAATTCGCATTCGTCTGCTAAAGGTTCTGGTTGCCGATAAATGTAAATGTGTCTGAAAGGTTTGGTGATTTTTAAAAATTGCCCAAGCCAACATTTTCCTACATGTCTCACATGACTAAGAAATAAGCCGACCATTGCGAATATAATTTTTTTTAATACTCATCGCGTTCACTTTCTTCTCAAGCATTTCCATTTATTTGACAATGCCAATCACTGAATGACTAGGAAATATCTGTTTGAAATTAAAGTGATTTTTGAGAACTTTCCTGATGTTTTCCTTGGAAATGAATTTTACGAATACCCAAAATGTTTATGTACACGACAAAAATTCCATGTTATTTTCCAACAATATCATAATAGATTGTTTCCGGAAACGGAAATAGTTACCTTGTCCGGTCACAGATGGCGGAAAACGACAAGTCCGGAGCCGAAAATGAGAACTTCCGTTGTTGTTTTGATGCCTTTAAATCATTATTCCAATGTTTGTGGGGAACAACATTGATCAAACGGTTTAATGCTTGCAAGCCAATCCTCAGGCCCCGGGTTGGAATCAAAGTTGCCAGAAATGTTATTAATAATAATCGAAAACTGAACTGAATAAAGAATGTTCCTATAAATATTGTCATTTTGACAACCAATCTTTTAATAATGATGTTAGGGAATTCTGTTGACATCCTCCATCAACATTGGTTCGATCCCTGGGCGTGAACTAGGTACTCTCTAGCCAACAGAATTTAGACCTCTTAACACAAAAGCTGAAATTTTTGTTTCTGGCTAAGCTTAAATGTGTTTTAATACTGTTTTGAGAAACCTGAATTAAGACTAAGGACGAAAATTTGTTATCGCCATTCTACATGTATCTGACTTACATTGGCTACAGGATCAACTTGTTAATCTCTCAGGAGACAGATCTGAAAATTAGCTTAAGACTGTCATAAGTCAGTCTTAAGCCATCTGATTTAAGCTATCTAGACAGATGTGAAAATTTCAGCTATTTTTTTACCGTATCAACCCAATCTCAATAAATATTTTGGGCCGGGCAATGGCTCGGCCGAGGGCTAAAAAATTACCTGAACATAACCAAGAGCACAAAATGTGGCGATGTGTTTCATCTCAAAACCTAAAAATTCAAGTTTGTTTTAATTCAGATTTAATTTACGTTGCTTCTTTCGTATTTCGCTGATTTTTTTTTCTTTCTTTACAGACGCTTCGAATTTTTCAACTAAAATACCGTCATCAGTATCCGGCTGCCAGACAAGCCCGTCGACATCATGACGGAGACACAAGCGCTGAGGGTGACCTTCTTCTGTCGACGGAATATTGAAGAGCCACTGTCGACCACTCAGATTGACGGTGTAGCCGTTTGCACCATTGTAGACATAAAATCTATAAAAATATTACGGACACGTTACAATTTGTATGACACATCGAAGCTAGTCTTACTGTTATTAAAATGTTAAAAAAAATTAAGGTCACTGTCTAGCTTGTTTTTTGCTATAACGTGCATTTTAATTGTATTTCACCAAAGCTGTCCATTTATGTTTGAAACTAAGCTAATGTATTACTGTTAATCGAAAAAAAATTCTATGGATAAAACGGCCTAACTTTTTTGTCGTTATTTGGATTGCTACCTTGAATCTTCGTTGCACATCTCGTCGACGTCTTCGAGTTCTTGAGCGTTGTAAATGTTAGTCCTTCCTTGGCCGTCATCCATCGGCAAATCCACGGTTGTGAAGGCGGACATCTAGAAAATTAGATTTCAAGGTGTTGACAGAACGAAACTTAAAAAAATGACCAAATTTCAAACTTCGACACTGGTGGTACCGAATGTTTTTATGCACATAAAAAAATTTTAATGCACAAAGTTTTTCGAAGGAGGAAAATGTTGAAATGATTTTGTTGAACCCTAAACAGTTCCTTACATAATGTGAAACATGGGTCTAATCAATGTCTCTGCCTGAAACAAGCAGATAAAATCTGTCACGATGTGGATGGTGGGGGGCATTGCCACGGGGGGCTAGTGTAAATTTAGGTAGAGAAGAACGTGGTAAGACCAACTAACCTCTTGGTGAAGTTTGTCCACCATGGCGGGGTCCATGACCTCCTCTCCATCTGGGACTGACTCGTCTTGAAGAAACCTTTTCCTGTAAATAAGTTAATCCGTGGATAAATGCAAGCAAAAATCTTTTTGTTTTCAATGAACGGTATAGCTTTAGAAAACTCCTGTTTAGTTAATCACGCCAGACGCGGGAAAACGCTGAATAAATGTAACGTCAGCCAAGATGGGAAAATGAAGTTTTTAGTTACTAACTGGAAAAAGTCTAGTGCATTGTTCTGGTAAGAAAAAAATTTAATTCAACAAAACTTGATGTTAAACTGAGACCACGGTCACCTAACCATTGGGTCGTGTGCAGGACCACGTGTCACAGCCTTTCGTACGCTCGACCAAATTTTAATGGGACCAGAGCTGCAATCACACGTTGGCTATGTGACCGTAGCTTTATTAAACATAACAGTGAACGACTTCAGATTGTTTATGAAACTTCTTGATGGATGCAACTTTTTCTGAAGAGAATTCGGAAAAGATCTTGCTAAAAAATTTTTTACGAATCTTCATCCATCCTTTAACTTTTTTGTCTGAGGGCCAGAAAATTATTTCTCATCTGTACTTTGCGAAATCTTACCAAATTAACCCCTCGTTGGCCTTGCAAGCTGTAATTTCTAATTTCCCTCCTTTCTGTATCGTCCACGTCATGCTATCACCGTCAAGAACGTTCCACAACTTTCCGGAAACTTTGGACTCGCCCTTAACCTTCACCTCCATCTGCGATGGCTTCAAGGCGATCTCCAAATCTTTCTTTGTGGTTCCTTCCGGCAACATCAACCAAATGACCATATCTTCAACCCCTTGCATCCAATAGAAAGCTGGCGGGGATCTTTCGTCCATCTATGAGCAAAAATTTTTTTTCATTTACAAAACTGTCCATCTTTATTATCTGAAGTCCAGCAGGGATCGACCAGTAATTCAAAATTCTTGCCTTCGCTTTTTTAGTTGGCTCAGGTTCTTCTTCTTCAGGTAGGCCTTCGGAGTCATGAACGAGAAGAAAATTTTTGTCCGTGACGCACATCAAGGACGAACCTTGGGGTCCAAGGTCAAGGTAGTCCTGAAAAAATATGACGCAAAGCACTGAATCTTCGGTCACATTACCCCCGCATCGAACGCACGAACATAAGTTAAACCCATTGAACAAGCATGAACTATTGTTTTCATTAGTACAACAGATTAGACTTGCATACAACACGATGAGAGTTTGATGTCAGTGTTGCCATATTTGGTGGAATTCTTGAAAATTGGAGCAAGAAGCCTTTGAGCCATAAGCAATGTTTTATTCAAATTTTGGTGGAATATTTAAGTCATTTCTGACAAACACTAAGTATTGAGTTTGATTGTTTTTTAGATTAAAATATTTTGTGGCTCAGATCAAAACTTAACATTTTCAACTTTTTTGTATGAGAGAAAGGTCGTCAATCTTTTGCAAATTCTTACACACAAATTGATGAGATCTATATATTACCAGCAGTGTTGCTTATTCTGGTGGAATTTCCAACCACAACTTTTTTTCACGTACAGATGACTTTATTTAAAGATACCAATGTTTTTCAAAGTTTCCGGAACCATTTCAATAATCTACATTTGGGGAATTTCACCAGATTTGGCAACACTTATTACCAGCCCTCCATAGAAAAGAAATCTTCGAACACGGTCGACTCTCCAACTGGAAACCAAGTTTTCTTTCGACTCAACAAGGCTGATCCACTCGACAACATTGCACATCTGATGATTACTTTTGTCGACATTCTTTGTCGACATTTCGACCTGTGAAAAGGTTGAAACGTTTTTTGAAAATTACTTTCTCGAGTATTCAATAAAAAAATAATAGGTGAAACATCTTGAGAACTTTAAAAATTGAATAAAATAAACATGAGCCCAGCAGTAGCGCCAGAAATGTGCATTAAATTCCATCAAAAAATGAAAGAAACATTAAATTCCATCAAAAACTAAACTCAATTTTTTAAAAATGTGGAATTTCACCAAATCTGACAACTATGCTGCCAGATCAGCCTAAGAATTTCTCCAAAATTATCGATTTTTTTGTTATTTTACCACACAAAATAGTTTCAAAACGTGTCACCTTACTCAAGTCTTCGACATACTGCAATAGGCATTGTACAGTTCTGTCACCATTATCATTCGAGGATTTGGCTGCTGAAGCGACTACAAAGGGTCGATTGGAACCAGACACCTGTGGTCAATGTTATTTAAGTTATATTACGCGAAAATCCACAACTGAAAAGCTGGACCAGTTTGTAAATAAATTATTTATTACTTTCAACAGAATTGGGACAGCTTAGTCATATTATTTGGTCGTAACATTTTTTTGAAAGATTTTCATAAGAATTTTAAGACTTAACTTGCCTCAGCATGAAACAGAGTTTTCCACTCTCCATGAAATTCGTCGGTGCGTCGGCCCGTCTCAAGAAGGAAGAGAAATCCGCGCCCGTCCGCGAAAACTGCCAAATCTGAATCAGCGAACTACGGCCAATTTTAAATAGATTATTTGCTGAAGTTTTCGATGGTGTCTAAGCTTAAGTCAGATGGCTTAAGAATGACTTAAGACAGTCTAATGCTAATTTTCAGATCCGTTTTATGAGAGATAAACAAGTTGATCCAGAGGTCAATGTAAACCAAGCAACCTTGGATGAGTTGTTTATTTAATGAAAAATATTTTGTTTGGTCTGCAATTGCGAAACCCAATGCAGATTCTGCTGCGTAAAACGCAGTGTGTAAACAAAGCTTAAGTCAGATACTGGCAGCATGATGATACCAAATTTTCATACTTAGTCAGGCTTAACACAATAAAGCTAAGGCAGATACGAAAATTTCTGCTGTCAGGTTGGGAGGCCACATTGGCTGCCTTTGGCTGCTAGGTTTGTAGCGGTTGGTACGTAAGTACAAAAGTAGAAAAAAAATTAGCTGGATAAGTAATTTAAAAAATCTACGATGCAGCAGAAAAGCTGGACCAATTTGTTACAAAAATTCCAGAGTACTTATAACATAACAGGATGACTTTCCAACATGCCGGTACCTGGAGTGAAGGGTTGTAGTCTCCATCACATAGAGGGCGCACTGAAAATTTATAACGATTAATTTGGCATCATAGCAATATGCAGCAAATATATTTTTTTTTTCAAATACAAGTTATCTTACCAGCTTGAGGGGAGGTCCATGCTTTAATAATTTCGGGTGGTCTCCCATCTGTACTTCTATCGCTGATCTGAGGGTAAATTTGAGAACTATTAGATTTTCCAAGATTATTAAGTATTACAATAAAGTTTGAATTTGATAAAAAAAAAACTAGTATTTGTCTTCAAATATAAACCTGAAAAATCGATTCATGTTTCGCATCAAGAAGGTATGCATGATTGGATCCGGGGTTAAATTTGTCAATCACCAACAAATTCGTGGTTCCAAATAACTTGACGTGCAAATATGAAAACTTCAAAGAAAAGAGAGAAACTTTTGTGACATTGCAGCAAATATAGATTTCAAGAGAAAACCTGACGACTGAGAGAGAGGTACGAAAAAAAATTATAATAAACTACTTGGTCTTCAGAAGGGGCACGAATTTCAAGATCGGCTTCAAGGTTGCTGTGGTGAACTGGGACTGAGTCCAGTGTCAGCTTGTAGCCCTCAAATTCGTTATGCATTAGCTGCAAATCAGGCTTTAAGGAAACCTTCTCCATGATTTAACCAACAATTTAACAATCTTGCAGTTAGACCGATGCACAATTTGTAAGTATGTAAAACGCAAGTTAACAACGATTCCTCAATGATGCAACACTGACTGCCGGTTTATTTTTCCAAACCAAAGAAAACCATTTTTACGTTCTATTTGGACTGACAGAACTATAATTCAATTTATCTCTAAAATGTAAGGAATAGTTCTGGGGTAATTTAAAGCTTTGGAAATTTCTTTCAAAGGATTGACTGGAAAGAAATTTGCTACACTTAAAAATGAATTCAACACATTATGGCATTTAAAGAACGTCAACACTCGAAGGATTGAGGCACAGATGTCTAGGTCTATCTGTTAGGTACCATAGAATTCCTCGGCACAAGTGATACTCAAAGTACTCAGTCATTCATATACTTTGAGTGATACTCGAGCATAAAATGGCTGGAACCAACT
>LR048763.1:0-10462 GCA_900607525.1 Apocyclops royi
ACACCAGCTTGGGCAAGAAGTCCTTGTACTTCAATACCAGCTCATCAGCTAGTGGCTGAAGATTTGCACTCCAAGCGCGTTCCTATAGGAAACTCAACTAAAATCGCATATTCAATGCTATTATTATTAATTACTATTTTAAAAAATTATTAAAAAATGAAATCTGTTTATATAATCTAATTGTACAAAATTTTGCTAGGGTAGTGTAAAAATGAGTATGGTTGTAACTAGCTATGGTTAAACTTCACAATTTCATACACCCCTAGGCAAGTATTTTTGCATTTTCGCCTGAAAATTTTCGCTCGTCTTAAAAAGCCCTTGCATTACAAATTCCAATAGTAAATGTTTTATAAGTAGTCAAAGTTATAAAGTTTTATTATACGCGAAAATCCACGTGACGATTTATTAAGCTGGACCAGGTTATTAGTAACAAAAATTCAGCTCTGTTATATCATACCAGTCTCTTAAAATGTGAAAAAATTCTTACACTGTCAATGCTTCCAAGCGATTTCAGTTCCTGGTGAAGTTTTAGGAACCAGCTCCAGCCGTAAGTTCTCTCAAAGGCAGAATCATTCTTGAATAGTTGAACTTCCCTCTCTGATTTCTCCAACTAGAAAAAATATTATTGATGCGAGGATGAAATACGGCTCGAGTCTAGAAGATAAATCTAATGTACTAACAACAATAGAAAGATTATTGTCAGTGCACTCTAATAGTCATATTTCAGATTGTCGCGATTCCCATACAGTCGCAATGTAAAATAGTTGCAAACTGATATTTTTTAGGTAAAACTGTGTTTTTTTTATTTTAAACCTTAAACAACCTAACTTATCTTTACTTATATTTTGGTTATAGCCTCTGGCCATGCCGGGCAGACGAGACCCATCCCCTAACCCTTATGGGGAGCACCGGAACTCACATTGCGACATGCAACAATATGAAACCTCTTCCCTAAAACCACCTAATTCTTTGAACAAAATAGAGCTGAGGTGAGTTTTAGTTTTTAAAGCTATTTTTCGCAAAAATCCATGTTTTGAATGAAAGGCTGGATTAGTTTATTAGCAACAATTTATTTGCTTTTTTTGTTTAATAGGGGAGCTTAGTCGTATCACACGGTCATTGGAAATGATACTTGGTCAGTTTGCAAAGCCCAACATAAGTATCCAAAAACTCATTTCTAAGCCATCTTGCTACATCTGACTTAAGTGACCCAAACTCACATTTCAGTGGGGGAACTTGAGCTGGGTGTTATAAGACATGGGCCAGCGGGCTAACCTGGCTTAGGAGAAGCTTTTGGCCCGCTTCTAAGTTCCTGTGTTGCCAGATTTGGTGGAATTCAATAAGATTCAAACAATCAGGTATTTTCAATAGCTGTTGTGACAATTTTGTTTAATTTTTGTTGGAATTTAACTATTAAGGGTTATTTCTGGCAACACTATTTTAACGCACTAAGTAGTAACCATAGACATTAAAAAATACCTAGACCAATCACTGACCCAGCCTGCCTGCCTGTACTGCCTGTTAGTTCCAAGAACCAATTGAAGGGCCATTTTGGCGCCACATGCGGGACCAAAGCAGTGTGACTAAAATATAAAGTAAATACATGTCAATATAGTCACACTGCTTTGGTCCCACATGAGGTGCCAAAATGGCCCTTCAAATGGTTCTTGGAACTAATGAGTGTCAGCTGTCTAGGTATTTTTAATGTCTATGGTAGTAACCAGTACTTGAGAACATTGAATAATTACTTGAAACTGTTCATCAAACACACGCGTAATGTTTTCGGCTAGTGGTGTATCCGGAAATTTTTTCAGTAATGCTGCCAACAACCAATGACCATGCACGGAAGAGTGCCAGTCAAAACATCCGTAAAATATTGGGTGATAGAATTTTGGAACCTAAAAGACACATTTAGTGAGTTTTATTTCTATTTCATTTCATTTATTTGACCCAAGATCAATATTTAAATTTCAATATAAAATAGGTACACAATGACATGATTTTATTCTTCCCTCCTTTTGAAACACTTTGTCCTTGGTGGGGTCACGAACCCAGGACTACTGCGTGGGAAGCTGTTGCCTTATCCATTTGACCATCTAACCCCCTAGTTGATATTTAACTTTTGTACACAAATAGATGCTAGGACACTAGATGTATGAAATGAAAAGAACCCTCAATTTTTCATTGAAAATAAAACTGTTTCACTTTTATCTGTATTTGTGGTTATGACCAGTTACCTGAACAGAGTCTACAGTTTTAAGCACAATTGTGGATTTGTACGGAAATTCCTTGTTGTAGCAATCCAACGGTAAGGATGCTAGATCCACTGCTGTATCATAGTCCAAAACCAATTCATCCAGCATTGAAAGACTGGTCACTGAATAAATCAAACAGTAGCCAAACCAAATAATTAAATTAGTTTTCATTTTTGTTTCGATAAAAACTCTTGTATTATCTTATCTTAATTAGCTTGAAATTTTTATCTACTATTTCATATTTCACCCACAGTCAAAGGTCCTGCTGACAGCTCTTTGAAAACAAACAGCTGATAGAATAATTTTATCATAGATATCAAATATGAAGATACAAAAGGTACAAAGAATACGAAGAGAAGGTATGACATTCTGCATATTATCAGAAGGCCTTATTGGGTGAATATGTGATTAAAAAAATTGTACTCCAGTCTAAGCTTGCCTTAGCTGTAAGAAAATTAGTCTACTATTACAAAAATTACCTTGTGTCTACAAAGTCTTGCTTTTTTGAGATCTATAAGCAACCCAAAGACATGTGTAAATGTCTATGCTTTGACCTGACACTTTTCAAATTGACATCAATGTCAGTGAACGAAAATTTTACTTTGAAAGGCGACTCTCGCAACCTCTCACAAGATCTTGGTCGATAATCATAATCACATGAAGAGTTGGTTGACAGCATTGAGAAGCCAACTAAAAGAACTTTTAATAATCTAAACTGTTATGAGCACCTAATTCTAGAGGAAAATTGTAAATTTCATATCTGAATATCATTTAAGTTTGAAAATGAAATTACTGATTTGGTTAAAAATGCATAAAACAAAAGCTTGGTGGCTTGAATTCGAGCCGGCTCAAAATTTTAGCAAACGAGATCGAGCCCTGAACTAGCCACTTTATTTTTAGGCTTGCGAGCTTCTTAAGGTTCAAGCTGGCTCAATCACATTCCTAAATCCTGATGAAAGTTTATGGAAAAAAGGTATGGTCAATCTCTAATCAAAATTTAAAAAGTGACAGAGCAAAAGGGTGACATCACAGCTTCTGTTTTTAGACCTTTAGATACTTAGATACACAATTTTTAACTGATGGGTATAGCTCATAGACATTAAAAATATCTAGACCACTCACACTTACAAGTTCCAAGAATAGATTAATGGAGTGTTTCGGCGCCACTTGCGGAAACAAACCAGTATGACTAATTATGCAATGTTTCTATTTTGTATTTTGGTCGCACTGTTATGGTCTCCCTTGCAGTGCGAAGTGCCCAGTAGAAACTCTTTTTTTAACACACAGTAAAGAAACGTTGTAGAGAATTTCAAAATACTAATGCAAAATCATATTTTTTTAATTGATAAAACTTTGAGTAATCAAGTTTTCTAAATAAAATAAAGTTGTTTTTCTATAAATTTCAATTAATATAGCAATTTTCTGCATAGATACTAGTTTTGAGTTCCTCTACAATTTCTCTTTCGTGAAGTTTTTTGAAGGATTGCTCTATCATATTGAAATTATGCTTCCAGTCTCAATTCGGGCCTCTAACAACCTTAGAAGGTTGACAAATTACAATTTTCTTGCTTTTATTTATTTACAGTAATGTATTTAAGCTATGTTTAAAATATCTTCGGTTTTTTTTTTTTTTGCTTATCAAACAAATAAAGCCATAAAACCTGCAAGCACCAATAGGAGCCAAAGCTAAAATGATGGGGAGAATTTGAATATTCCCGCCAAATATGGCTCCTCTATACAGTTGAATTGAAATTTGATTTGGTTTAATTAGTTAGGGTGAGGACAATTCATTCAGCCACCAGAGCCAAATCGGCCATTGATGCGCGATCTCGATAAATCAAGGGATCCAACCCATGGATCATTAGATCATCAAGGACAATCTTCAGCTACGGCTGTAGCTTGCTTGTCCTTGAATAGATATTGGGCCATGTGGGTCAGAATGGTTCGGGTCATTTGAGTCTTTGACCAGACCAGACCCATTTGCCAAGCGTGCGAGCCACGCCCATCTCTTGTTGAAAAACCGCACTTCTCAGGTCTGAATCTTGGCCCTTGAGCAACTATGTACTCTGAATCAAATCCAAATAGATTATTTCGTTTTATTTAATTATAAAAATATTTTTACTTTTTTTTTAATAAAAACTCTTGTGCGTTTGACCAAAGTAGTATTTAATATGTAATTATAGGGAAATTTTATGAAGTGAGGTGTCATCACCTATTTATAATTCACCTTCTGACTAATCTTGATTTTGTAATACAATTTAGCGAGGTATCAAAATGAAAACTGAGCTCAATTTTTTTCTCAAAATGTTTCTCCCACAACCATATAATCGAAAAAAAAGAAAATAAGAGATGAGATTACGTGTACTTCATTTTTCAACATCTAGAATCTGTCTTAAATTTATCTTTCATCCGAATTTTGCTATCTCGGATAAGGTATTATTCCCTAAACTTTAAAGCACAAAGCATCCGAATATACTTCACGAATTTCCCTCCCTTTAGAGAATACAAAACATCGATTTAATATTGCTTGAATAGGTTAAAGGGCCGCTTCAAGTAAATTGTTTGAAGTCTTTCGAAATAGAGAGCTTTGGCCAAGTCCATTGACAACACTGGTAAGCCAAAAGAAAAAAAAATGAAAGTCACGCCAAGCCAACACCGTTGACTGCTTTCAGCTGATGCGGGAGACGATTTGCTTTCATGCACCAACGAAGGCCTTCACTAATCGACTGAAAATATTTTGTGCTACCCTCCTCTTTGGTGGTTATTTTTAATGGTGTGAAAAAGAAGTAACTTTATTCATCAGAATTGCTGCTCGGCATTTTTGTTGATAGACAAGTTGAGGTAAGAACAATTTCACCAAGCAATCCTCTGTTTTATTTTATTTTACCCATGTCTGAAGAACTCTAAATATTAAATATCTAACAAAGTTGAAAACCATTTTCAATAAGCTTAATTTACTTGCTTAAAACATTTATAAGCTGTCAAAAGCCATTGTTTTTTATCGGTTGAGTCTATACTTGTGCTTAGGTCTTCGTGCACATCACTTGTTGCCCTCAAAAATGAAATGATAATTGTATTGAAAACAGTGTGTATTGTCACCATTAAAACCAATGATGAACAATCGATTAAGCTACGGTCAAAAAACACTCGGGTGAAGTAATATTCCCTACGAAACCCCAGTAATAGGTCAGACTTCAGCTGTGAGTTAAAGGTCAACTAAGTAGCCTTCGATACTGTAAAGTCTTTCGTGGATCAATTATATCATCGATTTCGTTTATTGTTATGTAAATTTGAATGACCAAATGTAAATTGATCATTTGCTGATTGTGGACACTAATACGATTGATTCTTGAGTCAATAATAAACCTACGATTGGTCGTACATCTTGTCACCTTGTTCTTGCCAAAATATTTTCGAGTTGGACCTATGTTCGAAGGTTGGTTGTATGAATAGGCATCAAGCATAAATCAAAATGTTCATAATTTCATGAAAATCGATTGTATACCGGATCAGGCGTTATGTAATTGAACCTTGTTATTCTGAGTTCATCCATGCATTGTCCAATATTAACATTTAGTCTCAAAGTTTACCAGTTTAATTCCTGAAAACAACTTTAATCCGGCCTTGAATATAATTCAGTGCCAGTTGGATAAAGCCTTGGTCACATAACCACTGTGACTAGTTGCACGATCACTGTTTGGGGCTAGTCGCTGAGGTTCGTTCGACTATTCGCCTCCTATTGCACCACTAGTCACAACCTTTTGTGCAACAAAACTAGTCGCGCAAAAAAGTTTAACATGCTAAACTTAATCTTGCAACTAGTCGCACAACTGTTTGCATGACTGCAACTAAGGGCACAAGTGGCACGACTACATTAATCGTGCAACTATTCTTGCCACTTGTTGCGCAACCTTGCGACTAGTCGTGCCACTAGTGGCATGATCAATTTAGTTGTGCCACTATATCAGCGTAAGTCTTGGTCGCATTTTAGGGAAGAAATGAAACTTACAAATGCCCTAGGCATTTTCCTTGATAGAAACTGTAGTTTTTTGGACAGGTGATCAAATGGGAGGTCGCATATCAAAACTTTTTCCGCTAGGGTTGCTAGCCGTTAAATGTAAGTGTGTATCATTTGACAGAGTATAATTTTTTTCCTAACTCTAAACGATCTATTCAATCAAGGTTAAACCTTGTTGAATGTATGGTAAGCAACCTCCCATTGGTAATACTGAAAAAACTTTGAATTGGGCATAAGTCAACATCTAATTATTGATATGTATGTGTCAAACAAACCTGTTTCACGGTACACTCAGGATATTCTGAAAGACAATCAGTGGTTAACCATCTTTTGATAGATTAGGATTTCATCTGACTTGGAAGCTTGAGTGATACCTCGCTCAATTTTGTTAGAATCGCCGATTTTTCATCAAAATGTCAAGTGTGGACCCACTCCAAGCTTCTCTTCCATGTGAAATTTCAACTCAAAAGAAAAGCGTGCGATTAGCAAAGCAGCTTCTATCAATGGCAGTATCAACCATCGCGTACCTAAGGTTCAACATTCCCGAGGAGGTTAGTTTTGATCATGGTTTTTCGAATTTAAGACATTATTAGCAGTAATTTTGTGTCAAATTTCAATGTTTAATGATGAAAATGCTAAATTGCTGTTCTGATTTAAACTCATATCTGCAGAGATAAAAAAGACACAATCTTGAAGATTCAAGAATTCATATAATATTCTTGTGATGTGATTCATCAGCCAATGTTCAAAAATTGACATATTTTACTTCATAAACAGGACTTTGCCAGAACTGATGCTCTCGGTGTCCCCGTGATGGTCCTGAAACAAAAAGCTAACTCAGAACAAGGCAAAAACATCATGACCATTTTGAAAGATGCATTTAACCTCTTGGACAAGGATTATATCAGAGACCTTCGGCTTTGCATCCACGCGGTGAATCTAATGACATCATAAAAGTCCATTTTTCTTGCTTAATTTGATGCACGTCGGCTAATTCCACTTAAAACTTGAATCAGATGATCAAAACTAGACAAATGTTCAATAATTTGAATTGCAAATGTATCAAAAATGATAGATGCAGATCAAATTTGATTGTAACAATGTCAGTTTTAGTACTTCGTCCATTTTATAGTAGACAGTGTTACCATACATATCAGTAGTCAATTTTATAAAGCATTTACCCTCGTAAGCTATGAATAGAATAAGGAATAAAAGCTAGATTCCATGAATGTGTTGTTCTGCGAAAAACACTAGCTTTGTTTTACGAAATGACAGTAAAACGTTTATGCAATCGACTGCAGGTGGAACTAAAATCTTATGAGGGCACCGTTTTGTTCACTTGTCCGGTAATATTTTGATGACAATTCTAGCAAACTGATATTTTCAACAGTAATGTTTTTTTTTGGGCGGGGGCTCAGGACGGGCCGGATGAAGTGGTGGAGATGTATACGTTTACCTTTGACAAAAATGATTCGGGCTCAACGACCGTTGGAAACGTTCAGACACAGGCAAAAGATATTGAAAGTTTTTTATTTAAGCTACAACCATTAGGCCGAGTACACAAAACCATAAGTCTAGCTTGTTGCGCAAATGCAAAGAAGTACTTTTGATGGTACAACTGGATAGACTTGAGGTTTCGTGCGCACGAACCAATGGTTATGTGACTGATGCTTAAGCATTACTTGAGGATCACCGATTGAAAATGAGGAATCAGAATTTCTAGATTTGGAGGAATATTCTTAAACTCAAACCAAAATTTAAGCCTCTTAAAGTGGCTTTAAACAGACACTAAAATTATTCTTGCGACACTGATGAGAACATAAATCAAAGATGTTTTCAGTTTTTTTAATTAAAAGTTCCATTATCACCATGCAGGAAGAGCTAATTACAGCCATGAGACCTATGATGAAAAAGCTGATTGTCGTGACTCAAGACTTGAACCCTTTGCCTGAGGAGGCTTACTTCTGTGTGAAATTCACAGCCATCAGGAATGCTATAGCACCAATGTAAGTCTACGTTTTTTTCTTCACTGGTCCAAGATATTATTTCTCTTAGTTTCTTGTATTTAGTAGCAAGATATTCATATCGTTTGATTATTTTCAAGGGGCGAAATTCCTTCTTTTCGTAAAGTGAATTCAGAAGCAGTTACCAACTTGGAAAATTCCGCAAAGGAGTTACAAAATTTCAAGGTATTTCATCTCAGTATGTAATTCCAATCGTTAAGTCATTTCGGAACTCTCAGATTCCATTTTAAAAAAACAATTTGGCTTCCATTCAAACCTGTGGCTTACTTTATAGTTTGGAAGTATCCGAACATGTTGGCTCAAAATATCTAGCCAGATCCACTCCTCTTGTGCCGCTGAGGGATTTGAATATTTGTCTCAGATGTCGCAAGACTGCTCACAAAAGGTTTGAATCAGAACTTGCTAGGAGCCGTCATCTTTGTCAGTCGTCTTATCTCAAATTTGAGACAAGAGAGATAGAAAATAATGAGAAAACATTTTGGTTTTCTATCATCTCATCTCAAACTTAAGATGAGACAATTTATCAGCCAGGATTTCCAAATCTGATCCAGGTTGGGCTGGAAAAAAAATTTTGACCTCTGCAAGTTCATTGACAAGCTCGACCTGGAATTGAATAACTGTTGGAAGTAAGCTAGTCATAATTCCCCGGGCCAAGGCTAGCCGAGCCCATCTCTAGCGCAGACCAACTTGTATTACTAATTCATCGTTTATTATTGATAGATTCACATTTAGATACATCAGTATTTGCGATTTCATAGATACTGTGAATTTATAAGCTGTATCCTTTAACTAACTATTTTTTTTATTTTCATTACAGAATGAGAGTCCCTCAGACTCCCCTGTCAGGAAAGTGAGGCTTGGCAGAAAAAGGCAGAAAATTTAACACCTCATGCAAACGATTCGCTTTCAATTGAAATCGCCTCTTTGCTTCACATTCAGAAATATTTCATAATGTTCAGTTTGTTCTTCAAAAATATTCATAAATTTTTTTGTGTTTGTTACAAAGGTGTCGCGTGTAATTTGTATACTTATCGTAATTCAAACTATTTCTTGCTCAAGTTTTTCCGACCCATATTTAAGGATTTCTTGTTAATTCTTAATTCATATTATTACAAAAAATGAATTGAAATATTTTTTCAAAATTTTTGTTGTAAAATAAAAGAATTTGATTGAGGAGTATGTGCCTCAAAGCAAACTTTGTACTACGAAAAAAATATTACTTTTTCAAAGGGAACGGGTGAGGTCTTCAAGGATCAAAAAATCTCAAGTTTTGACATCAAAATTTGGACTCATCACCTCAGGTAAATCGCATTTATCTTTCAGAATGTTGCAATTCAGATCTTCATCTTTTACATAAATGCGTCCTAGTTTGTTTATTAATTAAGTACTTGGTGGTAAGAATCCATAGAATTTTGTCAATAATTTATTGGTCCAGTCAATCATAACGTGGATTTTCGCGTAAAACCTTTTTAGCATTGACAAAGATATTTTTCGACTTAGTCTCGAAACCTTTCCTACCATAAAAAGCAAACAAAAAATGTTAGTTGGGGGCAGTTAATATAAAATTTTTCAATACAAAATGACCAATGTTGTCTCCTACAATTGGACAAGTTTGAACCGATATAATCTATTTTGGGCGCAAGTTGTTCATTCATTTACTTTTATCCATCAGAAATAGCCAATAAATAGAAATGACACATGCATTGCTCAGAGATCTGATCTTAGGAACTTGAGTCAAAGAAGCTCTCAATGAAATTGTGTTGGTGTACTGATGAACACATGTCATCTTCTGTAAGTTCACCCAAATAGAATAATCTAGGGGATTAATGTCTAGAGAATATCGGGGCCACACGTCATCAGGCCAAAAATTTGGCAGGTTTTGCTGTAGCCAGTTCTAGGTCAGTTTAGCTCAGTGTCCCAGAGCGCTGACTTGAGTGAAGACCGCTTCATTGACAGATTTAGTTTGAGGTCAGCCAAGGCTTCACATTGTGCTTTAGAAGGTTCACACTGACTTTGGAATTGACTTTTTCTTCTTCTTCTATGAAGACCAGAAGCATTTTCTTTCTGTCTGAACCTATCGTCACAAAAAAACATCACATGTGTAGTGCGGTGTTTTATCTTGAATGAACATCTGTGCTTTTCAGACAGAATTTTGCAGGTTTGCT
>LR033119.1:2799-14638 GCA_900607525.1 Apocyclops royi
CCCCCACCCCCCCTATTCTGGACATTTCATTTTCTACTGACAGCTCGAAAAACAAATAAACAAACTGAGATACAATTTAGGGAAAATCTGACAGTTGGTAAACAAGATTTTATGACAGTCTTAAAAAAAATTCTGACTTGGTAATTGCATATTCTGCTTTGAAAAGCATTCGAAACATTTTGATTTTCTATCGCTGAAATTTTTTTCAGATCAAAATATTTTTTGGCTTTTTTTCTTTTTAGATATTCAAGCTTGGGCTAATATGATCTCAGTTAAAGTGGTTTATTTTTTCAAATAGTTGGTTCCACCTTGTATATATGTAATAAGCTTTTTCACGAGGTT
The DNA here is from genome assembly GCA_900607525.1 of Apocyclops royi. NCBI lineage: Eukaryota > Metazoa > Arthropoda > Copepoda > Cyclopoida > Cyclopidae > Apocyclops > Apocyclops royi. The sequence goes on from LR033119.1 coordinate 3,142, forward strand.
GACTTTAAAAGTAAAAAAAATTGAATTAAAAGTTCATTTGAATTTCTCTGTCAAAATTTTTTATAACCAAACTGTAAAACTTATCTTTATTTTTAGGAGAGCTATTCTACAGAACAGGGACCTTCTCCCAACGTCTCCGTGGTCAAATCTTCTACGAAATGATTTTTGGGGCACACCGTTGTCACACAATGGTTCCCATAAGTCCTACAGACCATTGTGTACATTAACCTTCAAGTTAAATTACCTTGTATCAGGGTACCAGCCATTCGGATACCACCTGGTCAACGTTCTTCTCCATGTTGCAGTCACATACCTGTTTGTCACTCTAGCTCAAGTCACCATGAAGTCACACCTGGAAGTAGCTATATCAGGTGTCATGTTTGCCTTACATCCTGTCCACTGCGAAGCAGTGGCCGGCATTGTCGGTAGGGCAGACATCTTGTCGGCAATATTTTTCATTCTGGCTCTACTGACGTACCGCGAACACGGTCGGCTAAGAGATCGAACCCAACGAAGCCCTGATCCTGGTTCAAATCTGATCACCAGAAGTCAAACATCAAAAGTTTTTTGTGATAAGAATGGAAATGTGATAGTTGAGAAAAAGATACACAGAAATTATAATGACTCAAACACGTCAGCTTACTTTAAAAGCAGTGCGTATTTGCTCGGTACGGTGTTTCTTAGTGGTTGTGCAATGTTGAGCAAAGAACAAGGCGTCACAGTGATTGGAGTTTGCTTCGTTCAAGATCTTGTCAGAATTATTCGTATCAAAAAGTCGGGAGTAGGCAAAAACGATTCCTGCGAAAAAGTGTCAAAAATATTGAAAAGTTTGCTCGTGTTAACAAACGCAGCGATTGGTTTACTTTATATTCGAGGACGTGTCATGGGATTTTCAAACCCGACATTTGCCACGGCAGATAACCCGGCCTCGGGCTCAAATTCGCTGCTCACCAGAACCCTAACTTATAATTTCTTATCTGCCTTTAACTTCTACCTTCTGCTATGTCCAGTCAAATTAAGTTTCGACTGGTCGATGAGCTCGATCGAGTTGGTTGAAAGCGTTTTTGACGTGAGAAACATCGGAACATTCTCTCTTTATTGCTCGACAACTTTCACAGCTTTCAAAATCCTTCAATCGTTACTCAGTCAAAACCCACAGGCCTCTACGAAGCGCAAGGCTGAGTCAAACTCCAGCTTGGTGATTCTGAGCTTTTCCATCATGATTCTTTCATTCTTACCCGCCTCAAATCTACTTTTCTACGTCGGGTTTGTAGTCGCAGAACGAATCCTTTACATCACTTCCGTCGGCTATTGTCTCCTTGCGGGCCACGCTGTTGCACGTGCGTTGACGCGAAAAAGACAAATTATTTTTCGTTGGAGTTCAATTTGTTTGACAGCCATCTTACTCCTCTCTTACGCCTTGCGAACAACTAGAAGAGTCAATGACTGGCAAGATGAAGAAAATCTCTACAGATCTGGAATAGAAATAAATCCTCCTAAAGGTCTGACTATAATTTATTTTCTTTCTTTCTTTCTATTACTTTCTCTCTTTCTTTCTTTCTCCTTTGTTTTATTTTCTTGTTTATTTTTCTGAGTAGATTATTATCATTTAAAATTTATTAATTAGACTTCACTTAAAAATGTATTCAGCTATACACTAAACTTGCAATATTCGCTAACAATTTAAACCAAGCGATTAAAGCAATCGGAAAATTTTTCAAATCGCCAAATGATTCAAATGAAGCCATTTTAACAAGTTTAATTATTTAAATGAATCAATTTTAATTATTTCAAAAATTAAAGTTTGTTTAAATTGTTTTCTAAATCACGAAAGGAAATTGTTGAATCGGTACATCGTTTAAATCGTTTGTATAAACAGATTGTTAAAACAATTATAGCAAGCCCGATTTTAATTACTTTTTTTCAAATGACGAAAAAGTTCAGATTTAAAAATCTAATCTAATCTTTTTACCCACAAAATATCGAATCTAGTCTCCATAGGTATATCCGCAAGTATTTTAATTTCTATCAATCGCAGAAATTGGAGATAGCCAAAAGCAATCTCGGTACCGATATTGCAACTGAGTATTCGTCATCGTTCCAACAAAAGATATCATTAATCAAGTTGCCGTCGTTATGAAACGAATTGATCGAAAGAAATATTCAATCAACTTTAATCAACCAATAGCACTGATTAGGATGTCCCGTCTGAAAAAAAAGTTGCTAAAACTTTTTTTTTCATTACGTCTCTTTTTTTTCACCAAATTTATAATGTTTAAAGCATTTGAAGTTGCTTTTACATAATTTATTTCTAACTTTTTGTGTCTCCTAAGACAATCTGTAAAAATGAGGGTTCATAAAGTCGCTATTTCCATATTGTTGCAATAATATTTCCGCTGCCCCCGTCAATTGGTAATTGGGTGTTTTGAATTAAAGAAATATAAATTTCTGATTTACCGTTCACTGCGATTCTATGCGACACTATGAAACACGACCTCTTAAATGTCAAAGAAAACCTTCAAAGTTTTTTAAAAAATCATAAGATTTTTGTGAGAATTTATGAGAATACTATACTAGCATCATATTATGAATCAATTAAAAAAAATATTTATTAATGTTTAAAAACGTTTGATAATGAGAATTAAAATAAGCTTTAAAAAGGTGGATTATCTACCTCTCCAAGTAGAAAGCTAGTTAGACAGAGTTGTTTCTGCATAAATGGACATTTACCGAACAAAAATTATCGCTTTTTTTTTCAAGCTCCTTCCGCCCAACAAATTATTGATTTTCAACGGTCATTGGACCGTTCAACGTGTGTGACTAATAAAGATTGAATGCCGGTTCCAAAAAACAATTACGAGTTCTCGAAAATCGACGTTGGATAACTGTTATAGCAACTAAAGCTTGAATGAATTTTTAATTATTTAATAACACAAGAACGAAAATTATATTGGATTTAGTCTAAATAAATAAAAAAAGAGAATTCAAAATCGCATATACAAGTAACACTAATTTGAATTTTATTTTATTTCAGCACTTGGAAATTTGGGAAATGTTCTTACCCAGAAGGGTCGATATGTCGCAGCCGAAATGTCATTTCGCGAAGCATTGAATTTCAGACCCAACATGGCGGACGTTCACTATAACTTGTAAGTCCTTTGGCAACCTTGCAATTCATTTATCAAGGCTAGAAAAATTTTAAAGTAATGGCTAGCTTTTCATAATAGTGAATTTTTTCATCTATATTCTTAGAATTTATTTTGGCATAATGACAAACTATTTCAAATGTTATATCCTACGTAGTCATAAAAAATGCACATTGCTCAAAATAGAACATCATTCATTGATTTTTAATCTTACTCTAATAATAATCGTTAAACAAATCAGTTTGCATTTATTTGAGAACTATATTAGAAATAAAATTTGGTGGATTTTCAGGGGCGTTCTTCTTCAAAAACAGAAAAGGTTGCCAGAAGCTGTGCAAAGTTACCAAAATGCAATCAAATTTCGACCAAAATTAGCTCGTAAGTGCTTCAATGTTCACCATGTCTTAACTTTAGCCATACTTAACATCAGTGGTGCCAGACAGTGTTGCCAGAAATGTCAGAAGAATTCCACCAAAAATGGAACAAAATGTTAAATGTTCTCTTCTGATTCCTCTATAGACACGAAACTTTCTTGTTCCAATTTTAAGGAATTCCACCAGATCTGGCAACAATGGTGCCAGAATTGGTGAAATTCCTAAAAAGTGTGGCTAGAAAATTTAAGTGAAAGGCATCTTTTTCATTTAAGATTTTATTGAGTGCTGATTTTAATTTTAGCAACACTGCCTGCCAAGTCAATACTTTCTTATATAAAAAGATAAAGTCAATTCATCTTGAATCTTATTTAAATTTCTAACCACATACTTAAGAGAATCAACCCTATAGCTTATGCCTTGTTCACATTTAATCTTACGACTTTGCAACTTGCGCATGATTGATTGTCCCAAGCTTTTGCTAGTTTTCAAATATAGGTTACTTGATAGTTGGATGAAGTGACTACTCTAAGGCAAGTTCACAGCCCTGCCAAATCACAGCAAAATGCAGTTCGAACAAAGTTGCAAGGTTGTACGATCAAATGTAAAGAGCCCTTCATTCATATATGATCATTGTATATACAAAAACTTTTACTTAAATGTTTTCAACAGCGAATGATTAAATTTGTCCAGTTTTTAAATTTGGTAAAGAGTATGTACACGTAACAAGAAAAGTACCAATTCTTTGTAGACAGCTTGCAAATTATTTGTTAGACATCCATGCACTGTTGCCAGATTAGAGGAAATTACTGAAGTCAGAACTACGAACAAACTGTTGTGGCTGAGGGATAATTCAAACCAAAAATAAGCTTCTTTCTCATTTCGTCATAGAGCTCATGCGAATTTGCGTACTCTATGTATTTTGCATATTTTGCATAACGTGCATGGTGTGCATATACACATGGGTGGTACGTGCATAGTACATGCGTAGTACGTGTGCATAGGCATTGTACGATATGCGAAACATGCATGAGACGTACATATCTTACGTACAACGTGCGTACAAATTAAGTACGATGTACGTAGCGTATGTGCTTGTAGTATGCAATACACACATGTCGGTCTTTTGTTGCGTCGAAGTGAGAATGCTTAAGACTCTGTATTTTTGGGGAAATTTTGGTGACGTTTCTGGCACAACTACGTCCATGCTCAGTGTGTCTAATCTCAAAGTTAATGAACGATCGTTGATCGAATCAAGTCTTTGGCAAACACATCATTTCATTTACATTCGTTGACTGACCCTCCGAGCAAAATAGATTCAACTATGCTCAGATGCCAACTGAATGCATTGAAAATTTGTCGCAGAAAATATAAAAAAAATATTCTTGTTATGAAGTGAATAGGCATAAAAAAAGTTTTTGGCCAGTGCTCCCATAATTGATAGAATTTTTATCTCATAAATTCGTTTGCATGTTAATGATATATTTTAAAAAGAGTGAGAGTGAGTTAATATTTAAGATTAAATATTGATGATGTCATTTTCTTGATTACTCGATTTAAGGTTAAATAGCTTCTATGAGGTAAGAGCTGTTGGGAAAGTAAACCGAGCTATAGGTCAAGCAGTGAAGCACCATTTTATTTTTATTTCATGATGACGTCACCGTCTGATTTTTTACCTACTGACGACACTTTTTTATTTTTAATCTTTTAATGACGTGGCTTTTTTTGAGAACGTCACTTTTAGTTTTATATTTTAGTCACATAATCGTTCAATTTTTATATTTTATGACGTCAAGCCTCAGTCACATAACCATAAGGTCAAGTACACGAAACTTCAAGTCTATCCACTTGCACAAATAAAAAATACTTCTCTACATTTCCAAAACAAGCTAGACCTCTGGTTTCATGCACTTGATCCAATGGTTTTGTGACCGAGGCTTTACTCTTTGTTTTTTACTTTTTGATGACGTCATTTTTTAATTCCAGTTGCTCATCTTAACTTGGCTTTGACCCTTGCCGATATGAATCGTAAAGCAGAAGCTTTGGAGATCCTACTCAAAATTCCAGCCATCAGTGATGACGGTACCAAAGATCCTCTCAGCCACGCTACCACGAAAGTAAGAAAAGGTTTTTTAACCTAACCTAATTTACAAGCATTGCTAAACTACTGTCATTTCTAATCGCTCATAGTACGAGAGTGCTGGTATGGCCAGTGAAATTCCCCAAGTCTGAGTTTGAAAATAATTTTTATTACAAATCTTATTTTGACCAGCAAACATTTGCTGCACTCTAAATTAATCCACAGAATATAATTTTGAGAACAACTGTCTTTTTTCTTACAATGTTTTAAATGTATGTTTAAATAAGTCGCTAGCTTATTTCTTCTGAAAACTGTACTTGTACTTTTTCAATAGGTCATGTTTAAAAATGTCATAGTTTCAATATTGTCGCGATTCCACAAATAAATAATTGTATTTTTAAATTAATGACCTATCCTAATGCTTGCTTGTGGCAATAAGCCCCTAGTTCTTTCGCGGGTATCATATTTCCAACAAATTAAGATCAGAGACAATAAGGGAATTTCGACAATTTTACATTGTGAGAGTGTGCAATTTGCAACAATGTGATATCACTTCTTTACAAATCTAACCTAACCTTAATGAACTTGAAGGTCTCTGCTCTTTTCAATGCTGGAAGGATTCTTCTTGAGCTCAGAGAACCTCATAAGGCACTCGCAGTTCTCCAAGAAGCTGCACAACGCGGACAAGATATTGGTTACGGATCCCAACAAGGAATCTTTAATCTTCTAGGAGAAGCTCACCAGGTACATCTAAGCTATCCTATTATTGTTAAAAAAACAATAATCTTCATATAAACTGGTCTAGCTTTTTATCACAGTGTGCATTGACTGTAGGTATTAATGTTACAAGCATCTTTTGATCAAACGACATCAGTAAGATATCTCGATACAATAAAACAATATTGTTGTACTTATTAATACGCATTATCTTACATGCCATAAAAAGACTTTTAAGTAAACTAAAACTTGAACACAAGAGTAAAGGGAGCCAATTAATCAATGTTATACAGCCGATACCCGTTACGACATTCAAGCAATATCACTTTATCTGTGACAACATTTTGATTTTTAATACAAGTGAAATAGCTTAATGAAATAATATAGTCGAACATCCTTCTTTATATAATGTTCCAGTTACCTGATTAGGCATCTATTAAGCTACTAATTCATTGTTTTTTTATATTAAAACTAAATTACAGAACAAATTTTATTGTAGACACTGAACAATACAACCGAGGCCGAACGGTGGTACAGGGCAGCTCTGGCAGTCAAGCCAGACCACATCCCTGCCTACCTGATGTACGGAAAAATGCTCGCAAAGAATGTAAGAAATTTACGACTAGTAAAAAATTCTGCCAGAAATATACTTAAAATTTCACCAGAATCAGAGGTACCTAGATAGCTCAAAATTAATTTAAAATCGTTTAAGTTTTTCACCAAATCTGGCAGCACTGTACCGATGGTTTTGCGGCAAAATGGTTCACACAGCCTCACAATTTATTGTGCAGTTTTTCATTTCTAAAAGAGAGAGAATACTTTTTTTTGATTGTCACTGAGTGATGTTTAATCAATCAATAAGCTAACCCATCTTATGTCAGTGATATTTTATTTTATACCTCTTACATAGTTATGAAAGCTGCTATCAGTATAAAATACTATATAAAACCCTAAATTTATCTTTATCATAAGGGATATAATACTCTTTATGTCAATAATGATTGAGTAAATTTCAATGTGAATTTTCATGTAGTTTACAGCTTTGAGTTCAGTTCTATACTAAATTTACCCAAGCCCAAACTAGTGTTGCCAGATTTGGGGAAATTACCAAATATATGTAAAAATACATTTATAATTAAGCTTTGTTTTGGGTAGGGTACCAGCACTCTTTAAATAGCAGTGAGTAAAATTGGAACTACATTACAGTAAAGCATGAGATCAGCAGTCTATTAAAATGTCTATGATTCTACCTAACTAGTATGTGACTAAGGCTATGTTTATGAAACAATTTTATATAAAAAAAGAAAGAAACTTAGTTTTTGTGAGGGGTTTCAGGAAAAAAAAAAACGAGAAAAAAAATCGAGCAATCAAAACTAAACAAAAAAAGTTTGTTTAACGTGTCACAGCCAGACTGTGTTGTTTGTCATAAATCATGTCAGATTTTTAAAACTGCCTTTTTGGTTCTTGCCACGCCCTCTTCTAGCCTGGCCACGCCTCCATGGAACTGAGGAATAATAGAAACTTTGTTATGAAACAAAAAAAAAATGATTTGGATTAAAACAAAACGAATGTTGCTAATTTTGATTGAACTTAAGACTTGTTTCATATTTCATGTAAAATATTTAGACTCTAAAAATTTTTGGTAATTAATTTAATGAGATTAAGTGTTAATTTCTTGATTCACTTATGAATTAAATGTTTTTTAAGCATTATTATTGAATATTTCTTCTTAGTATATTAATTATAGATTTTTAATAAGAATGTGTAATACGGAATAAATAGTCAACTTTCATATCTACGTAGGTACCTGAAAAAAAGAAATTTATAATAACTTTAATTTTTAAGTAAGATTATAATCATTCTGTGCAAATCTCTCGTGAATTTTAATACTAAAAAATGTCACTGATAAGGGTAAGTTTGTTTCGGTAAGCAGTGTTGCCAGATTTGTGGAAATTCTTTGTGTATGAAGAGGCTTAAAACTATAACCCATAACCAACCAAATCTGTGAATAATTCAAAATTTCTCAACGGTTTAAGGGAAATTTTCATTGCGTTTCTGGCAACACCGGATCAAGGTCTTGCTAGTTTTGATTAAAAGTAAAAATTTTTCGTTATCGAGAGATCGAAGTCATTTCAGTTTATTTTAATAAAATCTATCTTATAGTTATGAAATTGTCGATACATTTACCTATTGGTATAAGTAGCTTATATTATGAAACGCATTACACGTTAAGACACAAAAGCTATGCCGTTTTAATTATAATATTTATGTTGTGCTTCTTTATGTAAAAGTCGTATGTATTTATAATATTGATACAAGATCCATTTGAAACACAAAAAAAAGGGAAAGCTTCCATTGGTACAACGCAATGAACAATAAACAGTTATAATTTTTCCATACACGATACAAACTTGCTTGCCTGCTTTCTATAGCAATTGATGACCCCCATGGGAGTTTGTTTTGACTTCCATTTCAGTCGTTGGTTGTGTAGCAGTACCGAAAATTTTAACCCGATAGGGTTAGGGTTAGGCAAATGTCTATGGCATAAAATACATAGGTTAAAATTTTAAGCAAAGCAATGTTGCCAGATTTGGTAGAATGTCTAATAAGTTTACTTTAGATGGACAACAAACATTATTCTTTCTAAATTTTGGTGGAATTTTAATGACATATCTGGCAATACTGGTGGTCATTTTTAGAAGGAAAAAAGACTAGTAATTAAAAGTTGACTACTGCGATACTATGAATTGCGTTTCATTTATAATTTCTGCATTCATTGCATTCATAACTCTTACTTGCATATTTTTAATCGAAAAATTTATCAAATTTATATCATTCAATGACGTGGATTTAAATGAATGATATCAGTTTGAGTGCTGCCAGATTTTTACATTTTAATTCCACCAAGGTTAGGTTAAGTGATGCATCTTTGATTTTAGATTTTTGTAAATTCATCCAAAATCTGGTAAATCATTCTACCAAGAAGCTTTTAATTATTTTTTGAAATACAATGAATTGAAAGGTTTAGCTTTCTTTTTTCAATTCAGTGTTATCTGAAAAAAAGCTTTGTCGATACTCAGCCACCGTACTTACTTTGAAAAAAAATATTGTGATACCTTAAGGTAAAGTCGTAAAACATCAACGAACGCTTTAGAAAACACCTGCAACATAAAATATAACCTCTTTAGATAAAATAAAGTTTCGATGCACAAAGTTAATTTCATTTTAAATTTTAATTATCAAATGACCTCACCTAGCAACTGAATGGTGATTTTTTTACTTTGAATTTATTTATATGTCTTACATACAAATATTGAGAAATTATAATAGGTGTCCACAATCTTGAATTTCCTTGAGATCCACAGTATGAAACAGTCTTGCCAGATCTGGTGGAATTCCTGAAAATTGGGAAAAGAAACTTTTATGTCTTATAGGTATTCTAGATTGAACACACAATCTTTAGCATAAATTTTGGTGGAATATTAATATTATTTCTGGCAAAGCAGGTGTGAAGAATGGCCTTGGAGTTGTTTGAGTGTGCGAGTTTTTTAACTCTGCTTTGTAAAAGTTCAGCCTAGGTGTTAACCAGGATTTGAACCTGGAACACAGAGAAAGATGGAGATGAACTTAATCAAATAGCCCTAATACATTATATATATAAAATAATACATCATAATACATTATAAGGAATATTACATTATAATAAATAATGCTTTCACCACCTGAGAAAATCTAGAGAAAAAAAATATTTTTGAGCAATATTCTCTATCTTAATCACAGTTAGATTGAGGCTGTTTCTCTTTTTCTTTTCGACATTAATGCATAAATAGGACACCGATTCATCGAAAACTCATCGATCAAAAATAAGAACATCAAACTGAAATAAAAAGAAGTAAAACCAAACAAAATTATTATAAATTCTATTGAAAGAACATTTAATACAATGAATCTTCTAGTTTTCTGTTATGTTAATCCATCAAATCTGGCAACACTGTTCATAATATAATAACGTTAAGACTGCTGTAATATTTTGTCCCAGCTAACTTAGTTAACTTACTTACTTAAATAAAACTGGTCACACTGTCACTTAAATTATTTCCATCAAAGGGCAAAGGACAGTACTGCCAGAAAAATTGTCTAAATTCCACCAAAATTGGTAGTTCCAGCAATTATTAATTCCACCACATTATAGGCTTTAGAAATTTCTGATTAAAGCCTATTTGATGAAATAGTTTTCTATTCGATAAAATATTTTTTTCATTCGATGAAATACTGCCCCATTATATTCATGCAAGGTAATAGCGTGATGAGATCCAATAAGATTAGAAAATTTCCCCCACCCCCCACATTCTTTATTTTCTTTCTCTCCTTCCATCCCTTCAATTTCTATTTACGTTTATCTATCTTCCACTTTTCTCCTTTGGTATCTTTCTTTTCACGAGACCAGAGATAATATTTATTTTCTGTCTGTTTCTGTTTAAGTTATCTTTCCTGTCTTTCCCTGTTCGTGTTATTATTAACCGAAATGAACACGCGAAGGAATGTCGTGAATAAAGAAAATAGACTTTATTAATTACGAGATAGATAGAATAGAAGATTACGTAGGGGGGAGAGAGGGGGGAGAAGGAGAGAGAGGGAATAGGTATTCAGTGCAAAATTCTTTTCATGTTTTTGGACACTTTCCGTGACGTTAGATATTTAATGTTGTAACTTATTTTTATGTGTAATGAGAATTAATTTATTTTTTAGAAAACGAGGCAGGCTGAAGCTGAGAGTTTTTTTGCGAAGGCCAACGAACTCGCCCCTCACGACGCAAGTGTCCATCTTCACTACGGATCGTTTCTTCTCGACTCGTCTCGAAGTCTCGAAGCAGGGCTTGAGTTCGAGCGAGCCACACAGATCAACCCGCAAGACTTTGAATCGAGTTTCAACGCGGGAGTTGCTTACAGGCTTGCTGGAAAAAATGACCAAGCGGAGAAATTCTACAGGCATGCTGTCAAACTCAGACCCAAGGTAAATAATCCACAGATATATATACATGACATGGGGAGAAGGAAACATTTACGCGTTCAAAGTTATTCATGTCTATGAATTAACTTCTCTTAAATTAGACAGACATGAAATTATCCTTTCTTAACTAATAATCAAATATGTTTTGGTATACTGTAGTAAGACCCATTTTC
>LR033148.1:0-10366 GCA_900607525.1 Apocyclops royi
GTTAAGACGTGAGAATGCAGAGCGCTTGCCCCACAATCCCAACTTTGGACCGTCTCCTGCAGTAAATTCGCAGAAGGCGATCCAAAGTCCCACGAAGGCCTTTTTCACTCTGAGGAGTGACCGGGGAGCGAACCCAGGACCTACGGAACCACAGGCGGACGCCATACCACTGAGCTATCGTGATTCCCAATTTTTATTTGATATTACTACCTCCAACATGATGTGCTTCCAGATTTTTTGCCCAAATCTTGTTTGCAATCCTTTCATCCATTCAACTGTTGATCTGTAATTAAGGGAACACAGTTTAAATACTTTTGTAATGATCCAAATAGCAATTATTTGTCAGATTGTATCTGTGTTTGAAATCTACTCTTATAAGTTATAAATATTTATAATTCACTAAGTTAAATGCAAACCTTGACAAGCGATGGTCATGTCCTTTGACAACAAGCAAGAAAATTGTTGTTGACCCCAATTGATTTTCAACAAAATCAACAGTTTTGTTGAATGCCTCTTTATCCTTGCCTGGATCTTGGCCATATGCTAATATGAAAAATTTCTATTTGAGACATTATCAGAAATGGCTATCTCATGTAATATTGAGGATTTAAAAATGTCTTTTAATGCACTTTAAAGTACTGCTTAAAAATTGCTACCTGGTGTAGTCACTATCCGGACACTGGGCCAGCCTTCATTCCCCACAATTTTCCCTTCTGTACTCCTTGGTTCATTGCCGTTTTGAGCTGAAATATTTGATTGAAAATTCTTAGGCACTTCATAATTGTTCCCATCACATCACCACATATTTAATTAATAGAAACTTACCGCTGACACAGGCTTCCTCCATTTTCTTGCCAATGAGACTGTTAGATATCGTGCATATCTCAATCCGTCATAGCCCATTAATACGATTGTTTTAATAGCACTGCAATGTGCTAGGTAAAAAATTGAAAGAATAAGAATGAACTTCATTTTAAGATTAATTTTTTGCACGTACTCAAATCAAATCTGAATCACAAATGATCTCTTTAAGCTACAGAGAGTTGTCTTCTATACATCTAGTAATCTAAATCTCAAGTCTCGAATCACAATTTCAAAAAATACAAAAATGACCTTTCAATGTCGTGTCAGGCATAAATACTATCATATCTTGAGTAAATCAAGACACATCAATATAATAACCATGATAATATAATAACAAAAAAAAATTAATTAAAACCAGATACATACCATAATAACAATCCTTGGAGCGTCATAATTTTGTGAAATTATTAGTTGAAAAAAAATGGAAACACAAATAGAATGCAGTTATAAAACATGATTGTTGGTGTTGACAAATTTTAAGTGACTAAAAGTTTTACTAATGGATGTTATTTTTTAAAGATAACAATACTGATATTCAGAAACCGGTTAATACATTTCTTCATAAATGTGCACATGTGAGTTTGTGTTTAAGCTGAAGGTCGACCGTTTATAAAATATCCATGCCCACATATACTTAGGACACCATATAAAACAGGTGTTGAACGGGCTGTATAGCAGACTGGGTTGTGCAGGCTCAGTACAGCAATATGGACATTTTATTGTTTGGGGAATTTCTTATAGAAGAGATTATTTTCTAGTCTATAAGCCCAAGCAAAGCCTTTTACCACCTTGCATGGGCTAATAGAATAGATTTGACCACCTTGGGCATGCTTACAGAATAAATAATTTTGTATTCAATAAAATATTTTATATGTATATGGTGAAAATAAATAAGAAAAATTTTGGCAACCCTTACCCCACGCCAGCCAGTCTGCAAAAGCCACCCAGCAGAAATCCAGCACGTGCAACAGTCATTTAATATGGACCCAATGCTTAGACTAGAGTCAGCTGCTTCTTACATGCATAACAACATTCAGTAAATCGTGCACATCTTCTGAAGAAAACGAGTAACATTTGTACTTCATTTGTTGATTATTCTTAAAATAAATAAAATTTAATATTTAAAGATATATTGAAGACACTATGTTTCAGCAAACAAACAAAGTTGAAAGAGCCATAATGAAGTTTGTGAAAAAGATGGAGAAAATTCCTACTGGATTTGATGCTTGTTTAACAGAAGAAAAACTGAAAACAGAAGGAGATGATGGTTATAGGACTTGTTATATGAAATTGTGGCAACAAAAATACACCGTCATTGGTCTGTTTGACAGCCCAAGGGTTGGAAACACTGATAGTCAGGACAGTCAAATCACTGACGCTCTGGACAAAGTGTTTATAAGGTTGAAAAAAGAAAATAATACACTTCTGAATTATATAACCTAATCTAACCAAACCCATCTTGGCACATGAATCATCTATAATTGTGTTTTAAAATAATGTGTATTTCCCACATTTAAAGTCTACCAAAAAATCTTTTGACAATTCACACTTTCAACATTCCTTGTCCTTTCCATAGAGACTATTAAAAATAAATTACGAATTAATGAGAATTGAAAGTAATGATTTTATTTTTTCTACAGGACAAATTTAGCAAATGCTCTAAAGATGGGAAATGAAAAAAAGATGCCATGATGGAGTATAGTAATGCAGAAGACCTGCTCCACAATGTCATAGAATATTTGGTAACAATTTTTATTTATAAATGATTTTAACATAACCTATCTTTTACAATAGAAGTAATGACATTAGGTATCTATATAATTTTGATTGCTGGCATTTGCTTCTCACTTATTAATAATACCACTATTTGCAAGGTTGTATCACCAACTATTATGACAAGTTAAGCACAGTTCACATTAGGTCACAAGTTTGTGCGACTATGTTGCATAGAGTCTATGCAAAAATGCATAAGTACATAGATGTATTCTCTTACTTAGGTTCCAGCGGACTGCAAAAAAATTTGGTGTCTATACAAAATAGGAATAACTCTGATAGTGACCATCAACAAGCTGGAGGATGAATTCAAATTTGAAGAAACAAAAAACTATCTGAGAAGAAGGAGACAGGGAACTACTGATGAACCAGTTTTTGAACAAAGACAACCAAGCGAATGGAGTCTAAGCAGGAATGAGGGTATATCTTCAAACAGCAAAGAAGTGGATCTGTCAAAAATGACTGAGCAGTGAAAACAAATATGGAAAAATTTCACTGCCAAAATAAAATAACTTGATCCTAACCATTTGAGAATATGTTGGGATGACATTGTAGGTAATAGCTCAGTCAAGAAAACAATTGAGAGAGCAGTAATTCCAAGGATTAAAATGCCTTTCTTATACAAAACACATGAAGGTTCTGCTGACCCACACACTGCTTGTCTACTGTTTGGATTCCCAAGTACAGCTAAAACTAGCTATGTCCGTGCCATTGCAGCAAAGGCGAACATCAATTTCCTGTCTCTGAATGGCTCTGACTTGAAGGGACAAATGAAGGGGGACAGCGAAATCATGGTCTCAACAGCATTTGAGATGGCATAGTACTATGGTCCCACTTTGCTTTTTTTGATGAGGTTGAATCCTTAATGAAAGACCGAACATCAAACACAAATGGTAGTGAGGACACCATTGGAATCATCCTACAAAAGATGAGTGAAGTTGAAAACGTATTGGTTTTTGCTGCAACCAATATTCCATGGGCCATTGACAGTGCATTTATTAGAAGATTTCGACACCTGGTATACTTTTGAAAGTCATATTAAGAAACAATTAAATTTGGGTCTATTTAAAAGGTAAACCTTCATAACGGTGGCCCCCAGATTACAGTAGACCACTGAAATAGTACAGTATGGTAAGCTAGTACAGTAGGTGTATGCCTGATATACATGTACATGTGGAAAATCGCCACCCTTGGTACAGTAAAATGAAAAAGTACGTCATTAACATGGTATTGTTAAACAGAAAATTTTATTGTTGTTTCCACCTTAATCCTACAGGACAGTACTGCAGCAAATTATGAATAAAAAACTGTTATGGCACATTAGTACCGTACAACACACGTTTAAAAAATATCTTCGTGCAAACCATACCCAGAGCAGTACTTTTAAACAGAACCTATACAATTTGGAGCAAAATTTTCTTTTCATTATTTTATATTCATTAGCACATTGCTTCCAGATTCATGTAACACTCCCAGAGAAAACTTATCGGCTGGCTATTCTTGAAAAATAATAATGTAATATTCCATCAAGAGTGACCAAGAATGATTGAATAGCATTGGCAACATCAATGGAATTTTACTCCGGGGATGACATTCACACGATTGTGAATGAAATTAAAGAAGAAAATTCAATACAAGCATTTACCAGTGACTATTTGATGTACTGCCAAAAATCGTCCAAATATTTCCCTGTCAATGAAAGTCACAGAGAATTGAGAAAAAAAATTACAAAAGGAACCTTTGAGGAAAGGGGATTGGACCCCCGCAAAGATATAGCCTGCATTCCTATCTCATTTAGTCAAATAAAAGATGGATTTAGAAAACATCCACCCACCTTTTCACACAAAAAGACAGATAACAAGGGGAAAATGGAAGAATTTTTACGAGCATTTAAACATTGTTAAGTCGGCTGTCATGAAAATAAGTTGCATAAAAATAAATTTTTGGTGGAAAAAGTACTTACATGTTTTTTAATGTGTCTTTGATTATTACTTAAATATATTGTTAGGTAAACACCCAAAGATGGATTTGGACAACATTTCAATGGAAAGCTTAGATGGCATCAACATCTAGAAAAATGAAGTACAATTTCTCGAACAGGGACTACATATAGATGAAGAACAAGCAAGAAACCAGATATCTGTAACAAATAATAAGAATATTAGTGATTTTATGTGCCAAGGAATTGCTTGGACAATTGGTATTTTTATTCTGGTGACAATATTTTTCGCTATGTATCCAGTTCTATATCCTGTGTTTGGAGAAGTTCCTACAAAGTGGCCTTGGGAACTAGAAAATTATGATCCTAAAAATATAAGTTTATATATATATACTAAACAACAGCGGAATACTTTGGAAGAAAAGCTAGCAGAAGTGGAAAAATTACTTGATAAATTGGTTTAAGATTATGAAATATATATCTGTGATTTATCTGATATGTTAATACTTTTAAGAATTACAAAAAAACATGACATTTATTGCAGAAACATCTTTGAAATAAATAAATTTTAATTCACAATTGGTCCAATTCATAATAATCCAAGGGTCCGCCTGGAGTGGGCAAATCTTCTTTAGCCAATGTGCTTCTTGGAAGAGATAAAAATCATCAAGGAATCAATTCTTTGAATGGATGCTTCCAAGTTGAGTCATTGTCACTGAAAGAGACTTTGAAGGAAGCCTGTTAGAACGGCAGTTTTTTATTAGGAAATTCAGCTTATCCCACAGTTATCATTGTTGATACTCCAGGTATATTATTTGAAGTATTTTTAAATTATTTTAAATTTTCTTAATTAATCACTGTGGATGGCCCCCTAAAACATTCAAAGACACATTAAGCTTTATATATTAGATTAATTTATTTCAGGCATTCCTGTCAGTGGAAAATTCAATAATGACTCAATCAATTCGATTATGGATGTTCTTACAAATGAAATAAAGTAAGGCTAATTTACTGTTATAATTACTTGTGTTTCTTGTAATGTAAACGTGACTTAATAAACTTGTATATTCTTAGGTCAGTAAATGCATTTGTCATAGTTTTGAAGAAACACCATAGTAATTGGAACTCAGAAGTTGATGATTTCTTCAAAGTCTTCTATCAATTATTTGGCAAACATGCTACAAAAAATGTAATTCTATTCATATCTTTTTGGTCTTATGATTCGGTATCAATTCATAAAAGACATTCCATTACTGATAACAGTATCTGTAAATCATTCAATCAACAATTGAAAACAAGGTAATACACTATAATAATTGATTTTATATGTATGTTTGGTGTTACGACATAATTTTCTCCTTACTTAGCCTGAAGGTTTATGTTAATATTGACCCAAAACATTCAAGTGAAATTATTTTTTTTCTCAAGGTTTGACATTGATGAAGTGATTCCATGTCTGTTCATAGACACTTTTTATTCCAATAAAGATTTGCTTCAAACAGCCAAATTTCAGCAAAACGTACTAAGGCTTTTTAAATTATCTCAAAATCAGGTAAATATTATTTTTTTATTATGCTTGCATTGTCGTCATGGTGAGTATTTTCATAGCTCTATGTAGCATGGGCCTCAGGGTTGTAGTTGTTTGCATCCCGACGCTGCCATCCATTCTGGCATTATGAACTACAATACCAGTTTATACGAAAATGTGAAATGATGAATTTGAAATAAAGATTACAGTATTTACACGTTTTATTGTTTGATGTTAAAGATAAAAGCTTCTCAGAAAATATGAACATTTTTAGGTACCTTATGATGTCATTCTCCGCAGACAAAACTCATGTGGATTTGCTTTGGAATTGTCCTATTCACTTTTAATTGTTAATTTTCTCTTGTTTATTTACTTTTTAATTTTTTTTAAAAAACTGATTTGATGTTATAAAGCATACAAAGTAAGTTCAAAGTGGACTTTGTATAATACAAAGTGCTGAAATGTGCAAATTTGTCATTTTTACTTAATGTACTTTTGACATTCTTTCTACCATTTAATGATATGCTACTTACTATACTTCATTAAATATAGTCATTAATCTTCTCAAATCATTTCAATTTATCATTTTATTAGTTATTAAAAACTAGCATGACAAGTTTTTAACTTTAATTTTTTTAAAATCCATTTATTTGAATGTTTTTCTAAAATTAATTGTTTTATTATCAACTGTGGTATTACATCTATTGCAAATTTTTTTTTAAATTTAGTATCACCATTATTAAAGGCATATCTAATAATATTTTGACATAACTTTTCATTTACTATTATATTTATTCACCTTCTATCTCTCACACTTGTGTAGTGTATGCGGTACTCCATTTCTTTGTTTGGACCGGCCAGCTACAATAACATTTATAGTTGCATAGTAGGCAGTTACATTCGTGTTTTATAACATCTTTCTTCAATTTGATTATATTTTCTTCATGCCTTTTTTAAAGTCAAAAAAAAAGGAGAAATGTGAAAAATGCCTTCAAGTGCGATTACTTGGAAAATTGTATTATACTGAATTCCTTGCCGAAGACTTCTATTTCCACGAAGAAATTATTCAGACAAATGACAAACCATTAGAAAATTCAGAGCTTGACTGGGATAATTGGGTGAGCCAACCAATACCCAATATCAAAGCAAGACAGGATTCTGAAGGTATAAATCTATACGACTTACATTGCACTAATACTTAAATAAATTTAAATGTAATGTTATTATTACAGAAATAATGATAGTTCTTTTCAATAATTAAAAAATGCTTTAACATTTAATTTCAGTATCTCTTTTGGATTGGTCAGAAGTTCAAAATTTACCAGAACCAAAAAATTATGAGGACATGACTCCACCAAGATGTGATTTTCAATATGAACATGATTATTTGGCCCCAGAACTTTATCTTCTATACAAAGAAGATAATAAATCACCTATGTACTTCTGCCCAATGTGTTCACATTGCTCTGAAAAAGCAATTCATGAAGTAAAATATTTCACTTGTATTTCCATAAAATCATCTCTTCTACTATCAATGTTGTCACTGTTTACAATTACAGAATCATTATATTTTTGTCTTAGTTTTATGTGTTCAAAATTTTTTTTTTAATTACAGATGCTGACAGATGCAGAGCTGAGAGTTGAAGCAGAAAAGCATCATGAAAAATTTCAATGTATGGCAGCGATGTCCAATAACATTCATAGAAATCTTGTCAGTCCACTTAAGTCAGCTTTTATGTATTTGACTTTGGCAGAACAAAATTTTTCTTGCGGTGTCATGTGCCTTAAAAATGGATTTTTTGGAAATGCCGTCTTTTGCTTTCAACAGGTATCTACTTTATAGTTGTATGTTATTAATATGTGGCAGGCGGTCACAAAAAGTCACTAAAAGGTCGCAAATAGGCCTTTTGGAGATGTATCCTGAGGTCTTGCAATTACTACAAAACTTAGGTGTCAACAAGATCTCACCAAGGTCTTACGAGTGATCTCATGATCTCAAGATTGGTCTCAGCAATGTCTCATGATCTCAATAGTAATTTCAACAATGTCTTACAATTGATCTCATAATCTTACTATAGGTCTCAACAAAGTCTTAAGGCTATGAGATTAGTTGCAAGACCTTGTTGAGACCTTGTTTTAAACTATTGTACAACTATGATATCAATCATAATACCTTGTTGATACCTTTATTAAACCTTGTTGAGACCTAAGAAAATTTTGTTGAAATCATATGATTTTTTGGTTCCAAGTGGTCGCAATGGTTTTGTGAGCTTTGTGAAAGGCCCTTTAGATCTGCCCTAAATTTTATTTCTTTAGCATTCACTTCACTAATATTTAATGTTTTATCTAATTGAAACTAATTCTTTACTTTTTACATTGACAGTCAGCAGAATTTGCACTCAAAGGAATGATTTGCTTTGACCAAGGCTTTGCGTTTGATTTAACCATGACAAGAGGCCATAATTTGATTAACCTGGTTCATCTTACAAGATTACAGTGGGAAGACCAATGTCAATTGTTGGAAATTGTGGAGAAATTTGAATCACTTGCACACCATGCCAAAAATATATGTTTGTCCTCTAGGTTTGATATAAAATTTTTTTTTTCAATAACAATTAATTTTTTTGTAGTCTAGTATAATTGTGATATTTAATTATTATGATGTAAATAATGAACATATACTATTAATGAATTTATTTTATGATTCAGGTATCCAAAGGCTGCTTCAGATTGGGTGGAAACAAGCACCTTACAACATGTTTTGTTTACTGAAAGGAAAGCATCTGATGCGAAAAATATTGCTATCAAAATTTTTAAAGTATGCTTCACATATGTCAAGCAACATTTATCCAAAATCTATTTTGATTTGCCTGACATACAACCTGGCTATGAAATTAATAATGAGCATCAATTCATTAGGCTGGTTGAAGGAGATGTTGTTCTTTCAGCATCTTTGAAAGTGTTTGAAGAAAATTAATATTAAAATTCCGCAATATGTAAACATTTCATTTATCATTAATAAATCGATACTCTTTATTATTTTTTTGTACTCTTCGTCTAGAGTATCCAATTTCTTTCAAGATAAACATTGCACTCACGTCTTTAGGAACAAAGTACACAGTGATTAACTTTATGTAAACTGAATAGTATGGAAAAAAAATTGAGCAAGATGTGTTTATTAAATATTTTTGGAAAATTAATTTTTACATTTATTCTATACTCTAAAATTCTGAAATTGACCTTGCCAAATGTCGAAAATTATAAAATACAGTAATCTAAGTAATATTTAACCAGTCTGAGAATTATTCCGAGAATGACCGCGGCATCGAGGCACATACCGCGACCAATTCTTGGACTTTTTTTTGTATTTAAATGGCTCGAATTGACCTTGCAATCTGTCGAAAATTATAAAATACCGTAAGATAAGTAATATTCAACCAGTATTAGAGTTAGAGTATCCAGTTTCTTTCAAAAATACACTTTGCTGAAGTGCATATTTTAAAGCGTGTGTTTTCTTCCAGCAACTGATTTTTTTTCTATTTCTGTCTTTATGTGCGCACACTTAACTTTTAAATGCAATGCATCGGGTTAAAAGCTTTGTCACAGATTTATCTCAAGCCATTTATTTTAGTTTATCTGATGATTTTAAAAAGAGAGATCATTTCTTACCAAACATAAATTCTGGTAAGTGATTTTTTTTTCTGCATTTTCAAATATATTGAATATATTATTATAATGTTCAAAACTAGACATTTTTGATGATTAGAAAATCCACCAAAATACGATTTAACTATGTTGAAAACTTAAACTAATCTATCTATATGACTTACAGTTGCTCTCAATATAAGGGAGGTCCTTTAACTCGATAGAACACTAATATCTTTGGTCTGGCATTAAAGGTGAGTACATAAAATTGATATAAAATCAAGTTCATAGTTCATATTTGATATTACTTTATTCATATGTAAAAGTGAATTAAAATTGTTTTTTAGCTGAAATGTTTCGATTGATATTATATGGTATTAAAATTATATTATATTTATTTCGTTCTGATCATTGGCCACCAAGTGAACAATAACTCTTAGATAGTGTGGTTTTGCACATGTTTTCACCAAAGTGTTCTTAATCAAGAAGTGATCAGTAAGCTTGCAATATTCATTAATGTTATTTCTCCAACAGGATCACTAAGCTTGCAATAATTATTAAAACCATTTTCCCAACATGATCATTAAACTTGCAATAGATCACTAAGCTTGCAATAT
>LR033198.1:0-10036 GCA_900607525.1 Apocyclops royi
TATTTAACATTGAAAAAGATGAATATCGAATCAGCACATTCTTATAAAATCAAGTTCACTCATACTAGAAAAACAGACGACTGGAATTTCGAGATTAATTAAAAGCCATGGTGAAATACTTATTAAATTCAAACAGACGCTACTAACTTAATTAAGTTACTAAAAATAGTAAAATATCACACTCGCAACCTCTCAGGTTCTCAACAAACTTCACAGTAAATACCAAATCAAAATACATCACTAACAACAGTAAAACTGAATTTTCATTGGAAACTTTAAGCCATATTTTTAATGGTCAAACTGCAACTAACATAAATTTAAAAGGTTTAATTCAGTCCAATCTGTCAACGTTAAACTTCAGTGTTACGTTACGACATTACATTCGACGAATTGTATTTTCGACAAACTGAGCTTTTGACAAAGCGCTTATTTGTCATTTCGACAAACTGCACTTTCGACTTTCCGTGTACCACCCAATAAAGTTACGAAAGTATGAAGTCCAGCATGAAGGAGGAAAAAATCCTGAGGTTTTTTTAATGCAGCATCAAAAGTTCGTCAAGGTAAATGTGAATTAAAGACAATAGCAATCTCTTAAGTATTATCGATTTGTGAATAACCTTGACCAAACAGGTTATCTCGCAATAGTAAGGAACAACATCGTAAATTCTTCGATTTACTTCCTGTTGTTAAATTACCAGTTTTCTGAGACGAAATCAAAAACATTTTCGACGTTCGAGGCACAGTTTTACCTTTTAGCTCCTAGTAACCCAGAGATGGCTGAAAAATCGTGTCACACGTCAAAAAAAAGCCTCACAATTTTTTTCATTTTCAAGGATGATCGTCTAAATTTGTCAACGGATTTCGACGGTGATATGTAGATGTGATACTTGTCACGTCAGCCCTGTTTTAGGTTTTTTTAATTCTTTGAAAAGGTTATAGTAAAGTTGAAAGTAAAGACGAATTCTGGATTATTCTCAAGATTGAAGCGGCCTTGAGGCGTTTCGCGCAAATAATAACTTTGATAAAACCTTCCCATGTCTAATTAATTGCATGTTGATTAATTGAAAGAAAACAATGCTTAAAAAATGACTATCGTCTCTTCCGATATCTTTGTTTATTAAAAAAAATATTTTATTGAAAGTACATTTTTGTGTACCAAAAGTGATTCATCTCAAACCGACTAAAATGTAAATTTGAGAAGAGATAAAAAATTTCCAAGTTCTGCTTCAAGCGAGATGAGATCGTGGACTATGTGACCTCTAACCTTATTCAAACGTACAAGACTCAAATTGATTGGTGGGGGCTGAACTTTTTCAAAAAGTGCGAGTTTCTCGTTAGAGAGGAAAAACTGTTTCATTGAACGATAAAAGTTTTCAAAATGTTGATGGATTTCAAATTTAAACGAATTTTTTTCCACACTGGAGAAATCAAATTTTTTGATTGTCTTTCAGTAAATGTTTTGGAAGCAAGTTATTCAAAACTTCATCTTTGTTTTTCAGCAAGGTGAGAAACTAATTACCAATTTTTATTTTGACTTTGTAAATGTCAATTAAGATTTCGTCCTAATGCTTTGGTTTCCCTATAACCATTAGGATGGAGCGATTATAAAAAAAGGATTGGAAGATAAAATCGATGTAACTTACCCTGACAACCAAAAAGATTAAAACTTTAGTGCTTCGCTGGAATTTAACCTCGATTAATAATTGCCAAAACTATTTTAAATTTTTGATCACCCACTGCCCAACAAGCGATCACCTAACCTTCAGGCACGATTGCAAATGTGTGGTCAGATCTAGTCGACATGAAATGTCTCCCAAATAGCTACCTGTTCGTCATAGGCCTACTTTTTCCTAGATCTAAATGAATTAAGAAACGAAATAATAACTGAGACAGAGTTGATTAAAACGATGTCGACTTTCTACGCTGAAAAAAATCTCGGCTCACTTTCACTCAATGTATTGGAGCGCGTCACAGGCTCGCAAAAATAATCTCGAAACACAACAGACAAATGAACATACATCCTTTACCAAAGCATTTCGGCTCTGTTCGTTTGTATCATGATTTCCTTATGTAGCGTGTCATAGATCACATGTGATAATCAACACTTTATATGTTCAGGTCGCACATTTTATTCGGTATTGTTTTTCGGCATCAAAATTAACGCCCCTTTGTGCACCAAAGATTTTTTTTCGGGTCGAAGCAAAAGCGCGAACGTGCACGTTCAGGTTCAGTCGTGGAAGAAGACTGTCGAGACCATATCAGTATTAGTGTAATTTCCGAATCACAAGTATAACTCTGTTTTTGGTTTACAAACTTAGAAAACAAAGGACACTTCCATTATGGAAAAATTAGTTGTGACTTTACTCTTTGCCTCTGGTAAGTTCATTTTTGCATTTTAAGGCGTCATTCAATTCTTGAGTTCCTTCTTGTCACTCTCCCCCAACTTTGAACCTAATACCGTGTTTGCTACTAAAGTCACGACTCATACTTGAGTATTCCATACTGAAGTGTACGCTATTACTTTACCAACTTTCAATACAAGTTGTTTTGCTTTTGGGCGTTGCTGACATTTTCCGAGCCCTTGACAGAGTGACCTTCCACAAGTTTGCCCTTCAACTTGAGTCGAAATTTAATGAAAAAAGAAGAAAAGGGTCGTGTTGTTTCAATGGTATCTGATAAATCTTAGCAGAAACTTTAACTTTTATCGTTACATATCTTTCTCGACATGTCACTCTGTCAAGGGAACTACAAATTTGCCGAAAGCCAATTTTTTCTTTCAATTTCGTTTGAATCTTGCAAAACTGTCTGAAATTTTTCTGGACGATTCTTTCACTTCTTCGCATATTCTATGGGGCAGAGAAGGTACCATCAATTCAAAAATTTTTAAGTTTTTGCAACATTTCCGTCGTTGACATTTTTCTCTATCTTTCTACAACGGACGAGACAAAACTTCCCATGCTTTTTGCTTTAATTCTACAATCTCTGATTAGGTTTACTTCGCGTAATAAAAATTAATTGCAGTAAAAGAAAAAATAGCTCTTTCACGACCTAGGTAGTTTCTATTTTTTAAAACACTTTCTATTTCGTGAGGTTTTCTTTTTCATTTACGACGATAACAAAATCGTGAGCACAAACTTTTCAACGCATCAACAGCCACGATTTTTTTCAGTCCTGTGCGCGAGAAATGTAATTAGGCAGGCAAAGAGAGATTTTTTTTTCAAAAACAAAAAGAAAAGAGAGAAAGAAAAAAAGAAAATTGATGATTGAGGTTTACAAGTGAAACTCCCGTGGACAGGATATTGCCTCGGGTAGTTGAACTCTTCTCCCAATAGTTTCACTCTTAATCGATTTTTATATTTTGAAAAATAAAAATCTGCTTGCTAAAAATATCTACGCTTTGTGAATTTCTGTTGCTATGAAAAGAAATACCGCTTTCATTTTTATTCTTTCATCATCAAACATTTTTCTTTCTTACATTCGCTTTTGTTTGCAATTGCAAGTTTTAATATGATAAGAAACTTTCTTCGATGAACTTTAACTAACCATATCAACTTTTCGCTGAAATCTTTTTTTTCCCGAGCAAATCAAAATCAAAATTAAATAGTCAGTCTGGTTTTGAATGTCGGCGAAAAGTTGGTTTAACTGCCCTGACCTTTTTAAATGATTAAGACTCGACCCTTTTTTGGACTTTTGACGTAACATTTTTCTAGCATGCTATGGACAGTTACCTGACAACTACAACAGACGACCTGGTGGACCTGCTAGGCAACAACTGCCCCCGCCAGACGAGAGGGCATACCTTGAGCAACCAGACTATGACTATTACCCGATTAACGACGACTTGGGCGACTACGTGGGCCCAGACAGAACAGATACAAAGCCTTCCAATTTCAAAAACACTCTCATAAGACAGGGCCCCCCACTGCAGGGCCTCGTCTCCTTTGGGGATGAGAGCACTAACTGCAAGACAAGGGTTCGAACCCTGCCCCATGAAAAATACTGTGATGTCTATTACGAGCAGTCGGGTTGTGACGGCCAGGCAGATAAAAGTAAGGCCATCCTTAGAGCCTGCCCCAACGGCCTGGTCTACACTGGCAACGGTCGCAACGGCTTGATCGGGGTCTGCGATTACCCCCACCGGGCTGACTGCAATGGCAAAGAACGACATAGTAAGTAAAGTCGTTTTTCTAATTTCATTTTTCTCTCATATTTTCTCCAGCGGCCTATGCTCAGAACGAGAGAGTGATCAAGCAAGCCGACCCCTGCCTGGCAAAGTCCGGCGTGGTGGCTGACGTGCAGTATTGCGACAGGTACTGGGAGTGCGGCCCGGACGGCACCCAGGAACTGTACGATTGTCCAAACGGTTTGGTTTGGGTAGGAAAAAACCGGGGAATAGCCGACGGATGCGATTATCCGTGGAGAAACCCGAGTATTTGTGCTAACAAAGATCTCGCAAGTAAGTATGTTGTAGCGAGTCGCACACGATGTACCTAAACAGGGAAGTAAACATAAATAGATAAATCTGGAATCTATTTAAAGTTTAGATGCTGCAAAGTTTTTTTCAACACGAAATTAGTTGATGTAAAATACTTCAGTCACGATTTTTTTTCTTACAGACCCTCCTCAGAGCACAGAGCACTGCGACTGGCTGTACGGAATCTTTGGACACGAAACCTCATGCACTCGCTACTGGTATTTGACTCGTTTATCGCATGAAACTTTGCTGCTCATAACATTTTCTTATTACTGATGGTCTGAATCGAATTTTCAGGACTTGCTGGAACGGAACTGCCACAGAGCAATTTTGTATCGGCGGTCTTCTCTATAATGAAGAAACTCATTCGTGCGACTGGCCCCAGAACGTCGGTGGATGCCAAAAACATCGTAAGTTCTCCCGTTAAACATGATATTTGTATATTATAGCTAGAGATACGGTGAGATTCGACAATAAAGTATCTTATTTCAACTCTAGCCCTCTGCAAAGACGACGCTAATGGCAACGTTCCCTTGGGCAAGTCCTGCAATCGTTACTGGGCCTGTCAAGGCGGATACCCTCGCCTTCAGAGGTGTCCTGCAATGCTTGTTTTCGACAAGACCCGGTAAAATGCATTTCAGAAGGAAAAATTATGCCAAGTTATGTTTACTTCAAGCCTTTTCGCGAAAATTAACGGCATCATAATTTTTACTAATCAGAAAACGTTGCGTCTCTCCCCCCACCGAGGATTGCGATATCCCACCACAGCCCCCACAGTCAGAAGATGAAGACCAACAGGTAATGCCATGATAAAAGCTGATATCTTCGCAGGTCAGTTTTTAGTAAACTTCAGACAAGAACAGTTCTGTTAATTTCAATCTCTAATAAATCACAGGGTGGTCCAATTTCTTCCGAGGATCGAGATGAACCCCAGGGCCCGCCAAGACCACAGAGAAGATTCCCAAACCAGGGCCCTGCACCTTTCCGACCCGACGGTGCTCGCCCACTTCCTCCCAACTTTGAACTTCCTGACGGGGCCGAGCCTCTCAATTAAATTGCTCCCATTTCAATAAAATACATTCAAAGATAATTTTTTTTCCACAGCCAACAAAAAAAAATACGAAATGTCGTTTTTTCACAACCATGTCATTAAAAATTGTTTTCACTTTCTCTCAATTCTATGAGGACGAGTACAATCTTGTGTTGATTTTTTTTCATGCGAAACATGATTTCTTTGTAAAAGTAGAAGAAACTCAAATAAATTCGCGCCAAAGAAATATTTCACGATGAAAACGTTTTAGGAATTTATTAAAAAGAGAGGTTTTGTGATGCAACTTTTTCTGTTACAATCAATTTTTTGTTTTCTGTTTTCCTTTCGCTTTTCGTGCTTCCGCTTCCGTTCTTGCCGCCATGTCACTCATTGCGAGCTCTTCCTGTCTCTCTCGTTGAGAAATTCTGGAGAAAAATGTAAATGGAATATTCATAAAGTATGACCAAAAGCATTGTTAACCTTTTACTCACATGTATACATACATAAATAGCCTGATAACATATTTTCAAAGGTTTTGTTTTCATAACTTATAGTCGGTACATTAGAAATATAACTATAACCATCAAGATCATCTTGGAGTAATCCAAGATTTAGAAAGTTAAGGTTGGTCACTTGGCATCATGCGCAGGTTGTAATTAAAGCAGGCCATATCTTAAACCTCTAAGTTTTGGCTGAAATTTCTTTAGATATTTTTACTACAAGTAATATTAAAGTTCATGGGAATAAAAATACCTTGGTATTTTAGAAAAAAGCTCTCTAAATTTGCACATGATGAAATCCTCAACAATGTGTGCACTCAGGAGAAGTGGCTAAGTGACCAACATTTACATTATAAATCTTGGAGTAATCAATTGCGATTGTTGGATATAAAGATATAGATCTGGAATCGGTTATTTCAAACCTGACTAGTTAAGGAGGACTAAAATGTTCGTGTTGATTCTAAGATACCTGGGACGTGTTTGAAAATATTTTACCCCTAATGCCCAGGGCTCTCTATTAAATTGTTACTTTATTTCTTCGTCAAACAACTGTTCAACAAGCTTGATCTTTACTTGAACGCCCTCGCTTTGAGGGCCGACATTTCGAACGGCTTCACGCTGTCGTAGGACGAGTAGTCGTCTGAGTTCTCTTCCTCCTCGGCCCTGCCCAACAGCGCTGCGCTGGACGGCATTCGTTTCAACTGTTTACCCTTCTCTGACGGCAAGATTGGTTCCATAGCAGCCTTAAAGAGGGAAAAAAATCTGAAGAAATACATTTCTGACTCGATGCATATTTTACAAAGACACGTAAAAAGAAATTTTATAATAACCAGATAGACCAGTTTAGTGTTTAAGGATATCCTGAGGATTTTTTTCATTTTAGACTTTCAAATTCTTTGCATTAAGCTTGTTAAAGCATTGACACCTACGTCTCTTTTTAATCATAACTATGAAAGATTTGGATTAAATAATTTTTTTTCACTGAGCGTAAATCATCTAATTACCCTTCGTTGCTGCCAGAAATATCAGACAAACTTTACCCAAAAAACAAAATAAAAAAATATCCGTATAAATCTTCAAGAGAATTCTACCAGATCTGGCGGCATCGCTACCTGCTCCTTTAATCGCTCTTTAGATTTCGGATGTTGAACTCTTGAATCGAGAAATTGCGACAAAACTTTCAGTTCGATGATTCGCTCATGAATCTGCAAAATCGACAGAATGGGTCAATCAGCATTATGGGTCGTTTACCTATTGCGAGTCTTCGATCGAAACTTACCATATCTAGATACATGACAATGTTGCTCTCTTTAACGAAAGGTCGGACCAATTCGGCTTCCTGATTGGCCCCAAGCAGGGAGAGGACGGGTGTGGCGCCGCACTTGGACTTGATGTAGACCTCCTCCGTACCGGTCTTGAGCTTCTTGATGATGGCTTCCATCAGCTCGAGCTTATTCTCGGTGCCGTCGGCTTCTCGAATCGACGTCTCGAGTTTTCGCTCCATGGACGTCAACTGCTCCCTTTGCTGTCTCTCTCGTTCGTCTCCCCGACCCTAATCAATTTTGGTCATAGTCAAACTATTCCAGAATGCTTTTGCAGTCAAGATAAAAATATAAAATTAAACTCCTTCTATCAATCAATCAATCACCTTGGCCTCTTTAATGTCTGCTCTTAGTTTGGCGATGCTCTCTTGAAGACCTTCAACTTGATTGTTCATTTCGGTGACGTAGTTGAAGAGAGCGAAATTTTGATCCTCGACTTTGATAAAGTCCGCCACGATTTTGTCCAAGTTCGAATCGCTCGCGACAACCTGCGGTCAATTGTGATAAATGTCCCGTTTGTATAAAACTGACAAAAGGGATTATTGACACGGACAATAACCTTAAACCTAACCTAACGGGAATCGTTGGGAAAAAAGAGAACCTTTTTGATTTTTTCAAAAGCTTCCTTGTACTGCTTGGAATGTTCAAGATCTTTAGCTTCGGCCTCCCTTCGGTCACGCTCGCGGTCTTCTTCCGCAAGGTCGGCTGCAAAGGCGCGGTCGTTACTCTTGTGAAAGAGAAAGTCCTTCAACTTCTCGTCGTGGTCGAGGGTTCGCTGCAGTTCTTTCAGCTCTGCGGCATACTGCAGAGCATCTTTCTCGTTGCGTTCCTGTATAAGAAAAGTTTAAGATGAACGTACGATTAGCAAACGAAGTTTGATCGTTGTCTTTTCGTACGCTTAAAACTTTGTAAGGCTTCGTGCAAACAGATGCTTTCAGTTTGAGAATGATACTTGTAATGCCGTAATCTTGGACTGCGCCTCGTCGCGTTGGTCAAAAGCCAAGATGGCCATCTCGGTGATGTCCGCGATGGTCTTCTTGTTAGCTGCTATTTTTCGGTGAAGCTTTGCAATCATGTCGTTGAACGTGGCACGCTCCTAAATGAAGTTTGAAGGAAGAAACGTGACGCTTATTGTCAACTGGAAGACTAACCAATATTATCTGATACATAAATATAATTATAACAAACTAATACTATCAGATGTGAAAAATATGTGTACTGACTGAAGTAACATTGTTAGAAATTTGAGTTGAGTTGGCAGTCTTTTTTTTCCTCTTGAACTAGTTACATCAATGTTGATATTTTGGTTGGATTACCTGAACCAGGTGATCAATTTCTTTTCGAATGGACGTGTTTTGAGCGAGTGTGGCGTTGAACTGGACCATAACACCATCCAAGCGGTTTTCGAGAAGGACGATTCGCTGACCAATGTCGCGCTTTTCGCGAACTGAAAAATCAATTTGGTTAAAAACATAAGCAAGTTCGGAGCTAGGCTGGGGCGGACAAGGAAAGTGGAAAGTGCACTCTCTGAAAACACACTTTGTCGAAAAATTTTTGAGCACAATTTTTGTGCAGTTTGTCGAATTGAGATAAAAAAAGGGCTAGGTGGCAGGGCTAGATGCCCTTGCAGGGCTAGGTTGGGAACGGTTAGGTTAGGTGAGTTTGGGTTATGTTCTATGTACATGATACTTTTTTGACAATTTGCATACTTTCGACATTTTGCACTTTATTTTCAACATTCAATTATCAGTTTTCTGATAAGTCGACTCTTTCTTTTCGAGATACTCATTGAAGTGAATCGAAAAGTCAATGAAAACACTTTGGTTTCAGAACGTGCTATTTCGCAGAAAACAAGTTTCTACACGACTTGACATGTACCAGCAGTTGTAGACGGGGATTTTCCGGCTGAACCAGGATTAGCAGCTGACGCCTAAAAAAATAATGACTGAAATGGTTGTTGTTATAAAGCTTCAAAAAAGAAGCAAAATATTTAGCTTTAAAGCTTCTAATAGATATTTGGTGAAATTTCAGAGCCTAACGCCTCGGTCTTTCCAGTTACAAAATTAAACATACTTCTTTGCATTTGCACAATAAGCTAGACTTATGGTTTCGTGCCCTCGACCCAAAGGTTATGTGACCAGGGTTTAACCTTAAGTCCAAGTGTTGCTTGGCGATGCATTTGACCGATCTGCCGTTCGACGCGCTGGATATCGGCGTCGAGTTCGCTAACATTTTTCTTGGCTTCACTGATTGCGGTTTGTAGACCATCCTACAAGTGATTATAGCTGAAATTTTCGTACCTGTCAAAGCTTAAGTCAGATAGCTTAAGACTGACTAAAGACAGTCTTATTCGAATTTTCAAACCTATCGCATGAGGCATTAACAAGTTGATCAAACGGCCAATATAAGTTAGATACTGGAACCATGGCAATACCAAATTTTTATACTTAGTCAGGCTTCAGTCAGGTATCTTAAAATATTCTTAAGACACATTTGAGCTTACACAGTTTCGAAAATTTCAGCTAAATCTTGGTAGACGTCGTGAAAAGTTCGGGTAAAAATACTCTAAATTTGCCGATCATTTATTACCTTAGTTTCAACGGATCTAAAATTTACGCTACTATACTCAATAGTAGCTGAAATTTTTGATGGTTATCTTATCTAAAATTTAAACAAGACAACCACAAAAATAAGATATCTTAATCTGAGT
>LR033198.1:10136-23749 GCA_900607525.1 Apocyclops royi
TAAGACACCCATTAAATCTAAGATATCTAAGTTATTCAAGATAACTAAAAAAGTTAGATATCTTCAATTTAGACAAGGCAACGATCAAAAATTTCAGCTAGTAAGAGTGCAAATGAAGTATACAACTGATTTTCAATAAAAGTTGCTTGATGAGTCAACAGAAGCATATTACCAACTCGTCTGAAAACCTGGACAATTTATTGGCATTTTCTTCATCTTTCTGAATGTTTTTCTTCGACCTGAAATAGGTTTTTACGGAAAACCTTTGGGTTAGTTGTTCAACATCAATACTAAAGTAGAGTTGGGCAATACGGAGTTGATCCATGACTCAGAGAACTGAGAAATTCAATAAAGGATGTATTGAACATTTACAAAGATAATTAACGCTTCTTGACAGACGATTATAATAGCAAATAGAATCGATTCATGTACCTTAACCGTGCTACGTCGCCGAAGTATTTCAACATTGTGAACCGCAGCGACTACATATCTACAACTGAATTTACGCAACAAAAAAAATTAAGCTATATTGATACTAAAAATAAACTTTTTTTGTTATCATATCTTTGCAATCGACTAATATCCACTAGCAACGTGGTTCCTCGGTGCCGTTTTGCTCACGTACCTCGAAACGTTGATTGATCTTGCAAGTTGACTACAATCGCTTTCCAGGTCTGCAATTAGTTTTCTTTGTCGACGCAGCGCTTTTGAAGCTTCTTCGAGGTATGCCTCTTTGTCTCCCTCCATTACCTAAAACGATTATTATATATCATTTGAGAGAAATTTTACAGTCTAAAGTGGTCTATTAATGTTTTTAATGGTTAACAGTCACTGGGGTTCAATTCTCGAATACCCTGTACTGCCTTGTGAGACGAAGCAGCTCCTGTTGAGCAAGTAAATCGAGTTCGGTATCCTTCTCATCTTCGTTCTTATCCGAATCGTCATTCGCCATTTTATTCGATAGTTTGTTCCACGTGGCTAGTTCTTCTAGAAAGAAAAATTTCTCAGTTTCTTTTAGTGCATTGGTTATTCTGAAGAAACTCAGTCTTGAATGAAATTCTAATCTTAATGTTTCTAAATTGCCGCTAATTTTGACTTTATCCACGGATTATCTAAACGCAGTATAAGATGTAATATTTGAACAGAACTTACCCAAAATTTCACCGTTTTTAGAGTTTGTCTTGGAAGAAATAACTCTTGATTCATTTTATCGATTTAACGTTGAAAGCGCCTCGCCGTCTCCTTCCCTCTTTGGTTTTGAGAAGTTGGATTGATCGTTCGTTATTTTATCCATCAATGACGCTTTGCAGAATTTAAGTCTTTCTTTTCTACCTCGAGACTTCAATAAGAACCCCGCAGGCAAAGTGGTGTGGGTTTGCCTTATCGGCTTTTTTTCAAATTATACCATGTTAAAAAACTTAATTGAAGCCTTGGTCACATAACCATTGGGTCGAGCGCACGAAACATAAGCCTAGCTTGTTGTGCAAATGCAAAGAAGTACTTTCTTTTGTGCAACTGGATAGACTTGAGGTTTCGTGCGACCGACCCATGGTTATGTGACCGAGGCTTGAAGTGTTATGTTTTGTTCCCCGATCTCTTTCACTAACTGCAAAACCTTTTCTTTCGTACTGACAGCAATGAATTTTTAGGCCGCGATTTCTTCTTTTACTAAGTCGTCAAACAAAAACGTTTTAGAGACTTGCAGATGAAAAATGGCGACCCAAAAGCGAAGACATCTCAACCCATTCATGATTTTCTGCAAAGAGCTGCAGAAGACTGTACCCTGCCTCAAGACAGAGCCGCTCAAAAAGGTTTGACTCTTTTTCATGGTTACACAAGAGTCTAATCAAGCTTGGTTCGGCAGCGGTACATTAATACCAAGGACTTCGGACAGACGAGCGATAACATGCAGGAGATAATATTGCAAAAAAGACAATAAAATATGAAAAAAAAGTTGGATTGACATCAGAGCTACACACTGGCCCTAGACATTTTCTATAGCTAAAGTTTGTCTTGAATCGTTTATTCTGTCGTCGATTTATCGCTCGTCTGTCAAGATCCTTAAACACGATTCACTAATTTAGGTGGTCGACTATTGCTCACCGCTATGGGAAAACATGTCGCTCGATGAACGTCTCCCATACAAAAAGAAAGCGAGGTACCCAAAGTATTAACCGATTTCTTAGATGAGAAACAAAAAAGTGAAATTGATGGCATACATCTTGATTTTCAGGGGGGCTCGATATTATTCCGAAGACTCGGTACCTGTGACTCGCACACCAATTTCAAAAGAGGCTGAAGATGCACTCGTAAAGCAATGTCAGTTTTTTTTTTCTTAACTTGGAATATCTGTCGAAGTTGCGAGACAAAATCGCTCATGACTAGTTCCCATCATTCGTTGTGGGCCATTCTAGAAAGATTGCTTTTGAAAATAATCAAAGCTTATCTTAAGCATAATGAAAAAAAATTCATTTCATAATGATTTTTCAATCCTACTTTGAATTCACGTCTTCTGTGAAAAAAAAAAAAAAAAACTTGTGTAAGTTGATGTGCGACGCCCATGCCGTGATAGTTGAATTTTTGTATTTCTTTTTAAGGGATTCATTCGTTCTTGTTTTCTTTTCAGGCTTTGTGAATATTATGGAGAGTGACTTGACTAGACTCGTCAGAGGTCGAGCTTCAGGTATCTGTCTTACTACCGTTAAAAATTGTGGTTGCTTTTTTGTAATGATCAGATTAAAGAAATATTATTTCTCAATATGTATTTCGCAAGGTGAACACATTCGAATACTAAGAAATGTGTATATTAAATACGTTGTCACTTCTATTCATGGTGCCTCAAAGTTTAACCAGTTGCACAAATACAAATATTTCTTTGCATCTGTACCACGAGCTAAACCTATGGGTTCGTGTGCTTGATGGTTTAGTGACCTCGGCTTAAATCCCAATTCCGAGAAGAGATGATCTTTTTATAGGCTTTGATTACAGGACCGTTTCAAGGGAGGACTTTTGGTTTTTGTATTCAATTCTTTTCTAGATGATGAGCTACGCAACCAGAGGTTCCACATTATGACCGTCAATACTTGGTTGACTCGTGACAAGTACTCGATCCCTGCTGAGATTGCCCTCGTCGAGTTCTCCCTGGAGGTAACGGTGATCAAAGAATAATTCTTAAGCGTTTCTGATCATTAAATAATCTTTGCTAAATGATAAACAAAAATAATCACGGAGTATGAAAAAGCAAAAAGCAAATCTTTAAAATGATCTAGCTTTTTTTAATGTGCCGTCCGTTTCCAAGAAAAAAAAATGTAAAAATAAATGCTAGAGCGGTGTGACGAATCGTTGGAGTGAAATTTTCGATCCCATTTCGATTCCTTTCGGTCATGCTGCGACGGTCAACGACAATATAGAAAAAGTTCACCACATCCAACCTTCTGGAAGTCATCTTTCATTGACTCACCCTAAGGGTAAGTTCTCCCAGTATCGTGCCACTCAACTGCCTCGTCTATACTTCGGGCATTTTGTTATCTTATGTCAAAAAATATGTTTTCATGCACTAGATTTTTTGATTAATTCAGATTGGCAATTGTTGTCTTCCAGTTTTCCAGAAACTCGCTGAAATTTTGACGGCAACTGAAGGCGAAAGGCACGCCGGACAAGACATCTGTCTTCCCGAGGTACAAAACATTTTTTATGCGCCTAGCGGCATTTCGTTATTTTTCCCGCCAACTTTTTGTTTAATTTTTAGTTCAAAGATGTACCCGTCCCGCCGGAGATCGTGTCGGCGTCGAAGCACAAGCTACTGCCGATTTTTGTATTTCCGGAGCACTTGGAAGAAGTTGCAAAAGTTTTGCATTTTATGGCCAAGTGCCTCGGCCGGGTTCGTTTTCGCATACGGTTTCTTAAATTCCCAATTTTGACGACAGCATTTTCCTTTTATTTAAGAATGTCGCATGTATCAAAAAAGTTTTATTTTATTTTCTAGATGGACATATTGTTTCCCTTGTACAACCTCTCGATTCTGACGGCCCTGTTACTGAATTATTCGCATGCCCAACTTGAACCCTATGCCGTCGTCTCTATCACCGAACACTTGAGAAAAGAATTCTATTTTCACGAGTCAAGCTTAAGATGCAGGTTAAGTTAGCGTGTGTTCTGATTTTTCAAACATTTCTGTCAGACTTTATCGGACAACTTTCAGCAGACTAAATTAGTTATCTAGCTTAAATCTATTTTTGGAAGAACATAGTTCAAGTCTTATCGGGTATTTGCGATAAGCTAACCTATTATCATCTTTTGTCGTCGACATTATAGTTATCACACTGAGATTGACAGCTACAAATGTGCTCTCACCAAGGCCTCTGGATTCGCCTTTTCTGTGTGTGACCTTTGTTGCCCAGTGAGTGTGAAACAATTTTTTACTTTTCATTAAAAACTGGCACAAGAAAATCTTCTTGTCCTGTGATAGGGATAAGCTTTCGAAACAATTACCATCTGTAACTAAAGTCAGTTTTGTTTCTAAAGAGAAATGGTGATCAAATGAAACCAAGAATGTTTTTTTGTCATTCTGTATCCAGGCTTACCGTGTTAGACCCGTCGATGGACTACACACCTTGTTGAATCCACTCGAGAGACGACGGATGTTTAAGTCGTTCGAGCGACAGCTGAAGTTCGATCTGATGTTTAAGAGTATCCTGGAGTTTCCCGTCCCTTCGGTGAGGTCAGCCGATCATATCTTGCAAGATTGTTTGGAAGACGCCTCCGACACGCAGTCATTTATTTCCGGGTTCGTCACTCTTCTTCCCAACTTCCCGTCTTTTAAGTTCACATTTCAAGCTACAGCCATTGCTGGAGCCGTACGAAACTATAGACCAAGCCTGTTGTACAAATATGATCAAGTATTTGCAATTGTACAACGGGCCAGACCACTACTGGTAGTGGTGAATTGGCCGACGAGGGTTTCAGTTCGCTTTTATTGACAGGTGTTCGTCATCGATCTTGGATATTTACTTCAGTTCCCCTCTGGAGGAATTCCCGGATGATCTCAGGTGATGTTTTTCCCAATTTCCATTTTGTGATATTCCAAAATTTCATTAAATCGCTAATATCTTATTTATGTCATAAAATTGCTTTGTTATATCGCAATTGACGACTGTCAGCAGGTCCGAATCTGCAGTTTCCTTTCACTCCTTGGGAACCTCCAAAAATTCGCATCTGGAAGCGGTAGAAGATCTTAACTTCACTATGCAGCGTCTGTCCACTTGTTAGGCCTTCAGAATCTGATGTAATCTCTGCAAATCATCAGACGTTCGCGTTTAAGACGGCTGAAAAGAAACAAACCTTTTTCTTTCTTTTTTAAAATTTTGTATCTTGTTCAAGAATATATGTACACGTCTGAAAAAAGTATGATGAGAACATTTTTACTCATTTTCCGATTTTTGTGCGTGTAGTAAAACTGATTTTTTCCCTTCCAAGAATTCAAATATTGAATATGAAAGAATAAATCGATGACACCCTAATGTGTGATATCTCGACTTCCTTTTAAGAAATAACACAAAAGTTTAAAACATGAGGGTGGGGGGAGGGGTCCTCTGAAAATTTTGACAATAGGTGGGGGGTGGGAATGAACAGATACAAGCTGACCCATCGTTCA
Organism: Apocyclops royi; assembly: GCA_900607525.1. Lineage (NCBI taxonomy): Eukaryota > Metazoa > Arthropoda > Copepoda > Cyclopoida > Cyclopidae > Apocyclops > Apocyclops royi. The sequence continues at coordinate 15,790 of LR033198.1, forward strand.
ATGGAACGTCTAATTGGGATCGTGCCTTAAGCATGCCCATATAATTACTTAAATTTGATCTCGATCTTTTTCTTGAATAGGCGTCAAGAGTGTAAGTCGGATCTCCTAAGGAGCATTCGATTGTAATAAAAAATATGGTTGCTTTATTTTTCGAATTATCAAGCTAAAACTGCAGTCATTTACAGCAGAAAGTTCTCGGCTCGCACTATTACCTTGAAAACTAAAAAAAAAACATAACAAAAGTTGAGACGTCGACTATCAAAGCTTAGAGCAATAGGGCGAAATAATAAAATTTGCATAAAGATTTGAATAAAATAGATGCTTCCATGGTTACTCGATTAAGAAATATCAAATGGACAACACTATGAAACGTCGACTGTCGGACAGCTCCAATTCAAGTAAGATCCCTAACCAAACATTAAATTTACCTCCCAATTTTGTCCTTAAAGTGTATGCGTTCCGTTAATTCATTGTTTTCATCCATTCCTGTCTGTAGCGACTTCTAAGTCTCCTCGCGTTGGTACAACATTATCGTCTGATGAGGCTCCTAAACCAGCTATTCGTGTCCGAGGAAATTTAACGGAGAAATCAGAGCCGTTGTCACTAGAGAGCGATCGAAAACTTCCAAGTGACAAATTAGAAGAACAGATCAAACGCTTAAAAGAAGAGGTTCGTATCGATTGAAATGAGACGCGAGAGTATTTAACTTGATATTATTTTATTGTTTGGAACTTCGCTGCATTTCTGTTTTTAGGTTCGGGCCTTGCACTGGCTCGCTCGGAGGAAAGAACAAGAGTGGGATAGTATCATCAGACTGACGAAGCTAAAAGAAGAGCGGCTGTTACGTGCAGAGAGGCAACACAGAATCGCAGAATCGGGAATTCGACATGTTTTAAAAAAAGTTCACGAATTAACCAAGGCTGACGCAAGAACGCTCATGAACGGGTCTATATCTGAAGGTTGATTCATCGTTTCCTACGATGTGTTAAGTCTCGAAACACACACACACAAAAAAAAAAGTTTTAAAAATACTTATTAGCTTTTGATACCTGACATAATGTCATGTTAGTAGACTGGTTTAAAGCATGAAGACTAGTTGTATGTAGATGCTTAAATTTTACGTTACAACTTTTTTAACATTGAGTTTTGTCGAATGAAACTTGCAACAAAATCAATTCAAAGTCATTCTGGTTTTATCGGTGTCAGTATATTTCAAGTCTCTACTCTCCTTCACAGTTTCCTCAAATTTTTCACCGGCCATCGTGTCGACAACGTCTCTCGCGTCGACAGACGATAACGACGACATTGAGATTATCGCCGAAAAACCAAAGACTGCGACTGTAGCGCCACAATTTCCGACGCAACTTTCACAATTGCTTCAAGCTTCGACTGCCCCCGCTGTTTCATTCCTGACTCCTGTACATACAGTCGTAAGATTCGTCAGTTTTTTCAACCCGTGAGGTCTTAAATTAAAGACTTAAAAATAAAAATCTCGTATTAATTGCATAACGTCAAAAGAACTTAAGGCTCTTAAGAAAACATTTTTGTTTCTATTGACAGAGTTCATGTGTTCCCACTCTGCTCGTTTCTAACGTTGTTTCGGACCCTATTCTCGGCCAGTCCACCTTACTTCTGCCCAAACAGCACCTCACCCTGGAGCAGATTACGCGGACAAAATCCGTCGTTCCGGGATCGATTCCACAAAAAATTCCTGCAACATCGTCGCAGAGGTATTTTATTGCTCAACCCAAAAATTTAGACACTTCAAATACTAGGAAAAAATATTTTTCTTTTCCAGTTTGAGATAGCTTACTTGAATGAAAAGAACATAAAATGGTTTGCAGGCCAGCTCAAAGTTCTAGTCACTCCAACTCAGTTCGAACTTCTCGACTCATCCTCCCGAAGCCATCGAGCGTCGTCAGCTCGAGCGCGTTGGCTGTCCCAAAGTTCGTGAACAACATCACGTCTTGCCAGTTCTGTCACCAGAAACCGTCAAAGTTTCTTTGTTCAGGTTGTTCAAAGAGGTCTTACTGTTCGAGACCTTGTCAAGAAAAGGACTGGGACGTTCACGCCGATATGTGCTGCTAAAAGTTTGTTTCAATAAACACTAGTGAATTAACCAACAAGAATGCACGTATTTTTTTACAAACTGTGAATGTCAGAGCGTCTAATTCACATTGAACATTCTTTTTCAACTGACCAAGCATCACCGATTCTACGTTTTCTGCAATTCAGTGCTCTTCATCTAAAGTGTTCCCGTTTTTAATTTTTTTAAATCGTCCTCCTGATCTCATTCGTTTCACGACAGAAGATATTATTTTTTTGTTTTATGACTTTTTATTATTTTTCGCGCGTACCACATACTGATAAATCTCATTTTTCCTCGTGCATTTTTTACAACATTGCATCACACTTAAAAATAAACGAGCTGAAGAGTTTTCTCTGAAAAGAAAAAAAAAAAACTTGTCGGAATTTTTTTTTTTGTTTCGTTTACTGATCAGTCTTTGTTCTTGTTTCCAGACAGTGAGACGTACTTGACTTCTCTTTAAGGCGTTTTGAAATCTTAACTCGGAACGAAGAATGGTTTTTACCACGGAATTATGGAACACTTGTGGATGAAACTTCCATGTGACAATCAGTTTTTATATAGACTTTTAATCGTCGATGAGAATTACAGTTTGAGCGTGACAGATTTGAAAACTCTCTACGTCGAGGACTTGCGAGGCGCAACCGCCATCTTGGAACGCTGCTCTCAATTAAATCCGGGTAAGAGAAAAAGTTGTTACGTCAATCAAATTAAACTCTTTTTATAACTGGGTCGAATTTTTCTCAAATTTTGGTTTTTATAAAGTTTTACGTCTTTCAATTCGATATTTTCCCCACAAGCTGTCGAAGTCACCGACACGACGGATTTACTTGCTGAGCTGAAAAAAATATTTGAATCCAATCGAAGCCAAATCCGACTACAGGTGTCAAAAGACAGGTGAAAGCGTCGATAACGTTGTCGAAATATAGTTAAGTTAGAGGAAAGCCCTAAACACTTGAATCAGATACAATTTAACAATTATTTTCTGTAAGTTGAATTTTTTTTAATTCGAAACATGGTTTTGATTTATGTGTCATTCGGCGAAGTGAAATGACTCCTTGCCGATTGCATAATATCGATTTTTCGTCACCAGTGAGTCTTGCACACTATCAGTTGAGGGCGAGCTGTACAGCTGCAACTTCCGGTGGGAGTTCGATTTGAAAAAAGCTTCCACCAGTCAGTTTTTCGACGAGCTCACGAAACCTCATCTTGCCATAATTTCCAGTCTCATTGAAACGCAGAAAAAATTGATCGAATTGGTCAAAGGTAAACGATTGAAATGATAAAGGGAGAGGTTGTGTGATTTATGTCAACAATTTCAGGATCAACTTCATTTTTGATCTGAATATCTTCTTTCGTGATTATTTTTAGCGAAAGACATCGAACTGAAAGATTTAGAAGAAGGCGGAGCCGTTCTGTCGAGAAAATCTCTTAAGACAACTCCATTCTCGCAAGACATTCTCAGATCAGCCTTTTCTAACGGTAATTCCCACTCCCCCCAATCTGACGTCATAAAAATTGAACCATGACAGAGGGACGTCTTCAAAACCCTAGTTTTATCTGAACATGACGTCATTCAATTTATTACATTATTAAAGAAGACAAAAATAATTTACTTTAATTCAAAATGTCGATATTTTGTTGCAAAATAAAATTCCAATCTGGGTTACTGGATGCAACACATGTTTTACCTGTCGGAATTAAAAGGCATCGGATATTCTCCAGACTACTCGGACCTCTTGACAACGCGCGACTTCGCTGAAGCTTGTAGGACTGCCACCAACCCCGTAAAAGAAGAATCATCTCCCAAGACATCCATCGCAGCCCACTCTCAGAGGTTTGGTTTTAATAACCGCATCATCAACAGTTCAACTTGGTAGCCTCGTAGTTAATAAAATTCTTAAAAACTTGAGAAAGGAGGCGCACGGAGTAATTCTGGGTGACTTGCTTATGAAATCATGGCCGATTCATTTGACTTCGTTAGGTTTTCTTGGAAGTACCTTCTTAAGTGTCTAGGGGGGCTGGCAAACGATCGATAAGACCTCGAGACTGAAAAGTGAAAACAAAAATTATGTTTGAGGTGAAAACAAAAGTAGTAGTCTAAAACTTTTGCAGCGGCAAAAAACCTGTGCTCTCGCCAGTGAAGGAGGCCGTCAAGCGGAAGACGTCCGCGGTCAATCCGATCGTCTCCTCGAAGCAAGCGAAGCAGTTGAACTTGCCTACGCAAGTGCAAGAATCGATCCGCATTCGAGCTCGTCTTCGAAAATTATAATTTTGGTTGAGTTTAGCGTCGACCTCTCGTTTTCGTCTTAGTTATAATCAACAATGCCGCCCCGAGAAAGTTTAGAAGGGCTGATAAACACTACGATCGACGACGAATCGTTGCCACTATTGCTGAACTCACCAGGTCTGGAAACATCCGACAAAACTTTAAGCCTTGGTCATCTATAAGACTGCCCCATAGTTCAAATATGAATAAAGTTTTTGTACTTGTAAATGTACACCAGGCTAGACTGATGGTTTCGTACGGCCGCTGTAGTGGTTATGTGACCAAAGCTTGACCCAAGTTATTTAACTTTGGAACAAAAATCAACTTTGATAAAATGTTACAGCTTTAACGAGTCGCTCGCTCTCTTTTTTTAGGGATCAGAATCCACGCCCCTCGAGATGTTCACAAGAAAGTCTTGGTCGCATTTTTTCTTCTGGGGCTCGGCACCCTCCTCCCGTGGAATTTCTTCATTTCGATCAACAGTTTTTGGGATTACAAGTTTCGCAACACGAGCGCCGACGGCAACGCCACTTTAAGCGATGAGGATTCGAAAACGGATCTGCAAAAGGAATTCGCGTCGATGCTTGCGTAAGCCCGCGATTGTTTTCAGTTTCGCCCATTTAGAATAGTACGTTGTTTATATAAAATTAAAATTGTTGCAGGATCGCAAGTAACATTCCCAATGCCGTGTTTGTCATTCTGAACGCCATTTTCGGGCAGAGGTTCGAACTCAAGAAACGAGTTTTCGTCTCGCTCGGAACAATTCTCGTTCTCTTCGTCATGGTGACAATTTTCTCGAAGGCAGATTCTGACAGTTGGCAGAGACCTTTTCTCATTCTGGTAAGTCCGTCGTACGAAAAGCTTGGCATGAATTGAAAATTTTTAATCGTAGGTTGATCCTACGAAAAATTACTCATGCGTTCGACGATCAGAAGGTTTTTTTCTTCCTTGGCAAAGTCTAACCTGACTAAGCTGTCTCGCTACCACAAAAAAAACTCTTTCGTTAATAAAACCGTCGAGCTTTTTTCTAGTCATGCAAATTTTCGTCTTCGTAGATCCTCATCATGGTCGTCATCATCAACATAAACTGCGCAATCTTTCAAGTAATTTTTTTTCGTCATAATCAATCAAACAAAAGGTTGATTGATTGATTGATTTGAAATCGATTTTTTTTCTCATTAGGGTGGAATATTTGGTGTCGCTGGAAAATTCCCACCTGAGTACATCAGTTCAGCGATGGCAGGTAAAATGAAAAAAAAATTAAACAATGTAGGGTTCTGCAGGAAAGATAACTTTTTGTTCGGGTCTCAATGTAAGTCTTCCCTGACAAATTTGAAGGTCAAGCCGTTGGAGGAATTTTTCCCGTGTTGGTCGACCTCGTCGTCACCTTGATCGAGGTCAAGGAAGAAGACGTCGGCTTCGCCTGTTTCTCTATCGCCACTGTCGTCTTGGTAGTCCTCAAAATTTCACCAAAAGCTTTTCAAAATATTCCATCTTCTAAATCAAATCTCTTTTCAATTATGTACAAAAATAGAGATAATATTTTTGATAAATCTGGCAACACTGCGTATGTTGGTTCGATAGTTGGTCGTGAAAAACCATACCAGAGGTTTACAATGATTTTTGTTTGGATTTTTCAGCTAATTTGTCTCGCAGCCTTCTATACGGCCTACCGAACATCTTTCTTTCAGTATTACTATACAAACAGGTTTGAACTTGTCACTCCACAAAAAAAAATGTTTTCATTTGATATAGCAACACCGCCATCTTACTTTGTTGAATTGCAGAGAGTCGCCCGTGGAGCCGGAAGCCATCACCACGGGGCTAACGCCGCTAACGAAATTGCGTTTGGTCTTCAAACACAGTTGGCAGTACTGCCTGTCCGTGTACCTGACCTTCACGGTGACGCTGGCCGTCTTTCCAGCCGTCACGGTGCTCGTTGAGTCGCAGTTCGTCGACGATCCGAAATACGAAAAGTGCGTTTTGTCGAATTTTCAAAATATCGATTCGTATTTTTGTTCGTGACATTGTAAAATTTATTATTACAGTTGGGCCAGGAACTACTTCGACATCGTGTGTTGCTTCCTCCTCTTCAACTGCGGGGACTTGATCGGAAGATGTTTAGCCAGCTGGATCCAGGTACATCTTAGAAATTCTGCATCGATGTTGGCCTTCATTTTTGGCCTTCTAACGTCGTCTTTCGCAAAATTCATGTCCAAATTTTTTTTTCTTATCCTAGATGCCCGGAAGTGGTCCTTGGGGTCGCACGTTTGCAGTCCTCATTTCCGTTTCCCGCCTCATTTTTATTCCTCTCTTCATGTACTGCAACGCTGCACCCTCCCAGCGCCATCTTCCAGTCTTCTTTCCCAACGACGCCGACTTCATCATGTTCATGACGTTGTTTTCTATCAGCAACGGGTACATGGGTAACCTCTGCATGATCCTGGGTCCCAAGACGTCCGTCTCGAGTGAACTTCAGGAAACGACTGCAATGATTTTGATAGCGTGTCTCGTCTTAGGCACCGGAACGGGATCTTTCCTAAGCTATCCCATTACAAAAGGAATCTAAATGCGCAACCTTTTCTCAGCCTCGAAATTGAAATGTACTCAAAAGTTTTTGTGATAACCGCAAAGTTTTAATACTAATCCCTGAGAGCTTTTTAAAGTTGTGCCTTTTCGCGGAAAATCTTTTACATTTAATTTCATTTTTGGATTAAAATAAAATGCGAGTTGTGTTGCACATTTTTTATTAGTTTTTTTCAATGCTGATCGTCATTTTATTGTTATCAGATATTATCCTTTAAATATACCAAAATAATTTTTTTTTATTCAACGGTCTTTAGTTTGATATTTGTTATTTACTAATTCTCGTCGCATATGATTAAAAATATTGAAGAGAGAAGGAATTTTTTAATTTTGTTTCAAACAAGATCGTTTGGATTAAGGCGATTTTCAGAGGATTTCCAGCAGCCGTACATTACTTTCGTAATTACGTCACGGGACGTTGATTTTTTTCGAAAATTTTTGTTCGATTTATTTTTGAGAATAATGAACTAAAAAACGATTCGTCGTAGTTCAAAAAATAATTATATCAGTTTCTGCTGTAGATCTAAGTCCTGATTGTATTTCGACCTTTCGAACAATTTTCGAACAATTTTTAATGCTTATGTCGTATGATTGGAGTGTGTTAATTCCGAGGGTCAGTTGAAAAAAATTGATAGAAGGTTGTCAGTTAATTGTGAATCCCTCGACTTGAGGATCATAAGGACAGGAAAAAAATGGTGAGATGATTATAAATATTGTTTTAGTCAATCAATCAATTTTAATTAACTCGAGAAAGATTGATTAAGCAGATGCTTAAGTTTAAACATTACAAGAAAATCGTCTCTCATTTCTGCAAGTAGTTACTTACAAAAAGTAACTACATACTTTGAGGTACAGTTTTCACGGTTCCTTAATTAAAATTTTTTCTTTGGCCTAACCCTATTTTCTCATATTGTTTACCTTTCATCTACTTGACACCATAAGCATATATATCAATAGACTGCTGATCTCCTGATTTACTGTTATGTAGTTCCAATTTTACTCACTGGCAGGAAAATGGC
>LR033219.1:2365-13407 GCA_900607525.1 Apocyclops royi
ATGTTAGCTGTAGCTGAACAATTCTTAAGACTTGGCCCAAATAATCTTCCCAAGATTATTTCCAATTTGACAATTTTCAAGACGGTTGATCAAGATGGTCAGTTAAATACTGATTTATTTTCAGCTAAGGATGTCTTAAATACAGAAAAGGCAGATCTAGTCAATGGAGCATTTGTCAAACTGCTCCATTGAAGGAGAAGAGCGCCAAATTCAAATTTAGTCATAGGCTGTGTAATTTTAGTAACATTTCACACGGCTCAATCAAAATTTCCCCTGCACATGAAAGCATCATGAGCATCTTCATGAATAGTCATGTGACAGTAAACTAGATACTACTTGGTCACACCCATTTCACTTGCCAACAAAATCTCACTGGAAGTTGATATCTTTATACATCATTACTTGGAGGAAATTATAATTGTTTATGGAAATGTTCCCACATTTTACAGAACAGTCAAATTAATATACTTAACTATAACAGTCATATATCAGTTGACTGCTAACGTAAAACACCCGTGTTACATTATATTAAAAATTGTTACTGTAAGGTTGAATGACATGAAATTTGTAATTTTTTCAAACAAAACCATATTTCTCATTTGGTAAAATAATTTCATGAAAACATTTTTGAAGATATACTGCTTGATGTCCATGAAAACTGCTTGCTGATTCTAGTTTTTTACTACTTCCCTACCAGTATTTTGTTGACTTTTTAAAATTTTCAGAATTAAGGCCCAAACCTTTATGTAAGAGAAATGTGAGCAAATGTATCTTTTTTCAAATGGTATCAGATTAGTCATCAGGACCAGTCAAACTGGTAACATATGGCTGCGGAATTGGGCATGGTACTTCTCACAAGAGATTGCGATCAAAAATTTTAGACAGGACCTTGTATGTAGACAGGTTGGGTGTCTTTTTACACAAAAAAATTCTGTGTTTGTATTCAAAATCATCAGCTAACAATGATGAATAATCTGAATCCCATTTTGACAAAATTTGAGCATTTTTCATCCATTAAAAATGGAAAAATGTGAAGCCGTTTTGGACTCCCTAATCACAGAAAAGCCAATGTCTAACATTAAAAGTGAAATCGGTTGCTCAAAGCAACAATTTAAGGTGTAAAAATGAACTTAAATAAATCAGGAATGATTAAAAGAAAGTCTGGTTCAGGAAGAAAGACAACAGTTGCAACACCCAGGCTGTCAGGTAAAGAATTAGAAGGAACCCTGTGGGGTCTATGAGCAAGATGGCAAGAGAGCTCAAGGTTTCTGAATTTACACAAATGACGTTTGGATTTGTGGCCAGCAATGGTCTGAAGATGCCCCCTTAGTTTTTAAAATGGGGTTTAGATTTTGGTTCAAGAAATCTTTGAGGACCCCTGAAGATGTCATTTTCATGCAAGATGCTGCACCTGCACATGCAGTGAAAATAGTGCAGAACTGGGTGCCTGACAAATCTTGGCTACTGGGTGAAGGATGTTTGGCCCCCTAGCTAACCTGACCTAAATCCCTAGACTTCTCTATGTGCACCTTTGTTCAGTAATGGGCCTGTAATCAACAGCTTTAAGTCAGCCTTGTCAAGGAGTGAACCAGCTCGCCAGCACACTTCATCAGTGCCACCTGCTCCAACTACTGGTCCGGAGTTCAAGGTGTGATTGATGCCTAAGGGGGCCACAACTACTAAAAACCATCCATTCCTATTTTTAACCAATACTTATTTTCATTCTCATCAAATATTTTCACGTATCTTTGAAATACATTTTACGTTTCTGAGAAATCTGTCTAAAACTTTCAGTCGCATTTGACAAATAGCCTTGAGTTTGATCCCAAAATTTGGGGCCCACTCAGACAGGTATTTACCACTGCATATTACACTAGCCTTGTACTATTTCCATGTCAACAGGCTTCTGAAACATGGTGAAAGGTCAGTGAAGGTAAGCTGTGTGTGACTCATGTAATCGTTTTAGTATATAACTTGCTTCTTTGTATCTAGACCAATTCCTTATATCTATTAAGGAAATTAGCTATCTTCAATCTACCGTAAAGTATTCTCCTGATGTAAACCAGAGTATAGACCGCTCTTCAGAGTTGCAAGAGTTTAAAGAGTTAGTTAGTTTTAGACAGATTTTTGGAAACAGAAAATATAATATATTTCTCATATAAGTGAAAATCTTTGACGAGAATGGAAATAAGCATTGCTTGTTAATAGAAAGGGAGGGTTTTTAATCAATTTAACCCCCTTAGGCATCAATAGAGCTTGAACTCTGGTCCTTGAGGTGGAGCTGGTGGCCCTGATGTAGTCTGCTGGCATGTTGGTCTACTCCTTGACAATGGCTGACTTCAGACTGTTAGTGTTAGGGTGCTGCCGAAAACAGGCCCTTAACTGAACATAGGCCTATATAGGGAAGTCAAGGGAAATAAGGCCAAGTGGGCTAGGGGCCCAAACATTCTTTATCCAGTATCCAAGATTGTCAGACAGCCAGTTCTGCACTAACTTTGCTGTATATGCAGGTGCACCATCTTGCATGAAAATGACATCATAGGGGTCCGCAAATTTTTCTTGATTCCATAGGAGCACTCAGGACTCAGGTAGTTCTTACAACCTAGTATGAACCCAGTTTCAAAAAACACAGGGTGCATCCTCAGACCATTGCTGACCACAAGTCCAAAGATCATCACCTGGGATGGGTGCTTTAGCTTTATGGCTAATATGGATTTCACTTACTCTGGGACTTCTTAGGAGCTTTTGCTTGAAATAAATCTATCAGAATGACTGCTGTGGACCTGATCAACTGAAAAATACTTCTAATGTAAGAAAAGTATTATGGGCATCCTTTTCATTACCAGCCACATTATTTTTTTTTTTGCTCCTTTCAATCTTTCTTTTTTTGGTCAATCAGTAGGCAGAAATTTCTTGGTTCTAGCTTGGGATTTGGCCTACAGCTTGGTCTTGACTATCTTTCTGACTGTGATTTCAGACACCTTGAGCTCTCTTGCTATCTTCTTCATGGACCTGACAGGGGTCCTTCTAATCCTTGACATGATAGCCTCCACAAGCCTGGGTGTTGCAACTGTTGGCTTTCTTCCTGAACCAGACTTTGTATAATTGTTCTTATTTCATTTAAGTACTTTTTTACATAATAAATTGTAGCTCTTAAGCACCCAATGTCACTTTTAATGTCAGAAAATAGGCTTTTCTGCAAGTAAAGCAGCCACAATTGTTTCACGTTTTTCTATTTTTAACAAACAAAAATTGCTTAAACTTTGCCAAAATGTGAATCACACTGTTCATCAAAGTCAGCTGATTATTTTGAATTCAAACACGCAATATTTTTAGTAAAAAACACCCAATCTATTGACAGTCAAAGTCCAGTCTAAAATTTTTAATCGCTATTGCTAAGTCAAGAAGACCTGCAAAAGGTTCAAGCCTCAAACTGAGGCTAATTGAGGTCATATTGATCAATCCAAATTTGTAATTTAAAAACTAATAAATTTTCAATGTACTTTTTTCATTCTTCTATTATTTTAAAATTTTCTGCTTTATTTTCTCACTGAGTTAAATAGCAATACACATACAGTAAATAAAACCTTAAAAGTTTAAGTTCTCAATTTGTTCAAGTTCAAATTTTAAGTCTTAGTTAAGCTCAACTCAAAATTGAGTCTAATTTTGACTTTAAGTCTAAAATCCATGTAAAGTCAAACTTGAAGTTGACATCAAAATATTTTATTTTATGCAAAGAAAACATTATAAAATAAAAGCAAAGAAATTAAATAACAATTGTGTTGAAACAAAATTTTTCACATATAGAAAGGTTTAGGCTCCTGTTGTGATTGCCAAGTGCCAAGTTGTGTCATGTGAAGTCCACCAAAAAAGAGCATGTGTGATGAAACTATTCATAAACACTGTACTTTTATCTTAAGTTACTCTGACTCACACACTTAATCACTATTTTATCTAATGGAAAATTAGTTTGTTAATATCTGGTCCTGATGGACAGGGGTTATGATGACTGTGGTGTTGGTGGTGCTGCTGGTCCATACATGTACTTCATGGCTAACTGGAAGGAGTCCCTGCAGTCAATATTAACAAAATTATTTTTCACCATACCCATGTTTCAGACAGAAAGGTAATCCATATTGATATGAATCATCAACTTTTGAAACATTGATACCTGGCAAAACTGGCCCATCTGTCTTCAGGCATCTGGTGTATAATACCAGCCATAAAGTCTGCATAGCCTTGCCGTATTGATTTAGGATCTTTATCTGATGCCATTTGCCTTGCAATGGCATCCACAGCTTGAGGCCTCTCCTTAAACTTCTGCAACAATTGGGGTGAGTCTTTAGTGGTTGTCACATTCCTGAATTGCTGCTTCCCTTGAGGAGTGGCAACATTTTCTTCTTGCCATAGCATGGGATGAACTTCAGCAAACTGCTCCTGGGTTGTGGTGGAAGTGGACTCTTTTGTGTAGGTTCTGGGGAAAAAATGCACATTATGAATGTTTCATTCACATTGAACTCAAAAATATTGTAACCAGAGAGTCTTCTTCACCTTGGATTGATGTGCTCACTGAGAAATTGGAATGCTCTGAGTTGCCATTCTTGCCGAGGCGTTCGCTTCATTCCACCAGTGCCACTCTTGCTGGCTCCCTTAATCAGGCGTCCAAAAGTAGTCCGCTGATTTCGGAACCATCCCTCAATCTTTTGGGCTAAAACAATGTGACAATATTAAAACAATCTGGTAGTCTTCAGCAATTCACCAGAACTTTCACAATAGTGCATCATAAAATGTTACCGGTCGTGTTAAGTTCTTGTGCCAAATCTGCTAGCAGCAGGGTCTTGTGATCTTTGCTATAGTAGCCTTTATTAGCTTTGTCATAGAACTCTGGGTGCATGCTAAAGAACTCTGCCAACAGCTCCTCGGTATCCTGGTCAAAGTAACTTGTTTCTTGTGTAGTCCTTGCTTGCCTGATCCTCTTGACAATTAAACTGTCCTGATCTTCATCCTCTCCACTGTCCTGGTATAGAAGCCATGAGATTCAATTGAAATTGAAACTTAAAACTTTAACTTGGAACTAAAAACTTATAACTTATATTTAACAGCTTATAACTTAAACTTAAAACTTGACAGTTAAGCACAAAACTTCAAATTTAAACTGAAATTTTATAGTTCAACTGTAACTTCAAACTTCATTGTTTAACTTAAACCTGAGGAGGAGTGGCTTGGTTAAGCTTCTTTCCCTTTGGCGCGTTGAGTTGTTGTAAGTACTGTCTTGTAAGAGCAGCCAAATCGAACTGGTGAAAGCAAAATCTAAGCTGCTCCTATTTACATGAATAAGGTCACACTGTGCGAGGGTCATGTGTACTAGCAAGATTGCTGCATATATTATACTTTTCACACACCCTCGATCGTAGCTTGCGAGAGATTTGCTTAAGGGCTTTTCACAAAGCTTGCACAACCACTGCGACTAATTGCAATTAAAAAATTGTGGGATTTCAACCAAATTTTCAATAAATCTTGAGACAATGAGATTAGCCGTCCGACCTTGTTGAGACCTATTGTGAGACCATGAGACAGATCACACAACCTAGTTCCAACTTTTAATTTGACCATGAGATTGCACATAAGTCCTTATTGAGACTTATCGTAAGACCATGAGATCAATCGTAAGACATTGTGGAGATTTAAACTGAGACCATGAGATTGGTTTTAAGACTTTGAGACCAAGAGTAAGACCTTGTTGAGATTCATGTCTATGACCTCTTTGAGACTGGAATTTGGATCTTTTCCTAAGACCTTGTTGAGACTGATCTTAAGATCTAGATCTTTAAATATCTTGAGACCATCTCATGATCTCAGTTTAAATCCCAACAAGGTCTTACGACTGATCTCATGGTCTTATGAGCGATCTCATGGTAGCATTAAAAGTCAGAACTAGGTCATGGGACCTGTCTCATGGTCTTAAGATAGTCCTCAACAAGGTTGTACAACTGGAATCATAGTCTAAAGATTTATTGAAAATCTTGAGACCACTAGCAAAAACCTTGGGCTAGTCCTACAACCTTGTGACTAGTCATACGACCTACCAGTTTGTTGCTGTTGGACTAGTTGCAAGGTTGTACAACTATGCCGAATGACTGGGTCATACAACCTTGCAACTAGTCGTACGATTTATTAGAATTTTGTTGCAACCAAGAAGTGAATTTTGAGCGTGCTCTTTGCGACCGTTGCGATCATCAATTGCAAGGCCATTTGGAGCTGATGCGGGAGGTTCGCTCGAAGCTTGTATGAGATTCAACTGAGGCTCGTGCGAACAAGCACGATCCTTGCACGATTGGCTAGCCACAATGATTTCATTTGGGAACAATTGTTTGCACACACTCAATGCGACTTAATTGCACACCCGCGGCTTTGGAGTTTAAGAGGGGTTGCAATAAGCGATTTTTACAAAGCGCTTTATGATCAAAATTTCAAGATAGAAAAATCATTGTTTGAAATTGTTTTAAAGATCTTGTAAACAGGTAAATTTTAAGTTTGAAAATTTAACCCGAAAAATCTAAATGACCGAACCTAACTCTAGTCTTTACTCAAGTGAAATTAACAACTGTCACCTGAATAGCTTCTTCGTCATCTTGTTCATCATCACCTTCCGATTTAAACGTCACCCTTCGCGACGGCTTCCCATCTGATGAAGATCCCGGTGCCAGACTAGATTACATTGAAGGATTTATTAATCTGATTGGCTTAATCTTGGCTTAAAAGAATTTTAAACTTAATTAATGAAGTGTACCTGGTAGTCGGCATTTCAAAATTGGAGCTCGGAGCATCTTTCTCCTCCTGGCTTGGAATGTCTACTTCTTCTTCTTTGATATACTTTGAGTCTTTGAAAATAGAAAAAAATCTTCAAAATAGTATAGTTTTTATCTTATGTCTTGTTGACTAAATATTCCATTCAAAAACGTTTTATATTGTTACCTGATGCATTATCTGAATCGACCGAAAGTTTTTGCCTCTTTGCAACTGGCGAATCTTGACTCATTCTCGATATTTATTAATTTTGACAAGAATAAACTGGTTAAATTTTTTTAGCTTTATTAGATTTTGTATCACTTGAACAACCGACGAAATCAAAACACAAGCAAACGCAAGTACTGCCATTAGTCATAAAATTTTCCCAAAGTTGCTATCATCGTGTAAAACACACATTATTCTGTAACTTACCTATAATTTAGTTGCTTCTAATTTATTGTTATGAGATGACTTAATTTTTAATGTTCTTTCGTCAGTTTATTGATTCTCATATCCTTTTAATATTTACAAATAATTTTTTTAATCATCCGGAGTAGAGCCGGCCGGGTTTTGAAACAAAGCTATATTTTATTTTTTTTTGCAACTGCGAAATCTAATGCAGACTCTGCTGCATAAAACGCAGTGTCTCAGCAAAGCTTAAGCTTCATTCACATTAGACGCTATCCACGACAGAAAACATCATAGCCTGTTTCATTATGTATGAAATCTGAATTAAATATTTTTTTGTTTATTGCAAAAAACATTGCGGTTTCCGTCGCAGAATCCGCCCTTTGTAAATGCCGCTTTTGGATCTTACCAGTAAAGCCTCGTTCACACGGGGCAGATTCCGCAACAGAAAACGCAATGGTTTTCTCGATAAACAAATAATATTTAATTTAGATTTTAAACATACAGGCTACGACGTTTTCCGTCGCGGAAAGCGTCTAGTGTGAACGAGGCCTAGGTAAATTGAGGCTATATTAGTTTAAGTAAATGTGGAAAACTTAGACATTAAAAAAATAAATTCTAAAACAAAAAAAATTAATCCATTGGGAATCAAACACATTCAGTGGAATCAAATGAGCACTATAGTCTTAAATGTACAGAGCGTTTTACGCTCAATAAAACGCTTAAATTATGATTACAAATACTATTGCTTTTTAAAATAATCCCCGTAATGTTTATTAATTATTAATAACTATTATAACCTATTAATTTTATAATTGAAATCAATGTTCATAAGCTAATCACACTGCGTTTTTCGCATCAGAGTCTGTATTAGATTTCGCAGTTGCAAACGATACAAAGTACTTTTCATATAATAGGCAACACAGCCTCGACAGCGTAAAACGCAGTGTGAACGAGGCTTTTGAGGGGTCCATATAAAACGACTGCTGCGCGGGCAACCCAGCCCGCGCAATTAGCCCGCGCAAATCCAGCCCGCACAGCGGTCGTTTTATATGGTGCCGCTTTTGTGCGCTTTACGCCTCTTTGGCTTTACGCAACGTAATATGCAGTGTCAACAAATATGCCTTAGGGATATGCTACAATAATAATTAAGTCCACTGAGCCAACAGTCATAGGCATTCTTTGACCTCCTTAATATTTCCCAAAATAATTTGATTAATAATTCTATAACTCTTTCAAGACATGGGTTACACCAAATAATTGAAACTAGATTAATCCATATAATGGTTTCGAGCCTTTACAAGACCCTGCTTTTGCATATTGGCCAGCGACATGTCAATATTTTATTTTGATTTTGTCAAAATGCCGAAGAGGAAATTTGATAACATCTATTTCGACTACTCAACCTATTATGAGGAAACAGGTTTGGTGAGTCTTTCGTAGTGTATGAGATCACATCTTTTTCAAAAAAGAGCATTTAGTTCTTTTTTATAAGAAATGGTCTCCACAGGGGCCTTCTAATTCTCCGGTGAAAATGGTTTCATCAGAGAATCGTTTGCGGAAAACAGTTTTGGAATCCGGAGACACAAATGACGCCGTTGTGGTGGAACAAACAAAGAATTCTGATGGAGTGAAGAGAGCCTCATTGTGGGTGTTCAATCATTTCGTCAAGAACGCGAATTAAAAAAAAACTTTTGTGCAATGTAAGTTTGTTTCTGAATAATTTATAACTTTGACTCTCATTGCAAGGCAAAATAAACGGGTTAGGAAAATCATAACCTAGCTTGCCAGAAGAAGGGGCAAATTCATAATTTATTTATTCACCCAGATTTGAGGAAAATAACATTAAGATGATGTACAGCAAGCGATTTTCGTTTTACTAGCATTTTACTAATGAATGTATCGCACAGGTATTACTGCTCGTGTCAACACTACCAAATCTCATCCGATTTGGCCAAAGTTTTAGATCAAACGATTCATCGAGTTTTCGTGAAGAGAGAATGCATTCCTACTCGACTGAAATTCTTTTTGATACTTTGATTGATTTACAAAGTAATAAAAATCAAAATTAAACATTGATTTTTTTTTCTTTGGTGAGGCTCCCTTTTTTAGAGGTTTTTTTGAAGTCAAGATTAATTGATAATATTGTTTTTATACCTAGATTTGATTCTCGTAGGAAGTGACTTTTAGTTGACTTTTAAGTAAGATTTGTATAGTATAGCTTAGTCACATAACCACTACGACGGCCGTACAAAACTATAGGCTATGCCCATTGATCAAATATGAATAAGTGCTTATATTGATACGATGCGATTAGACCAATGGTTTCGTACGGCTGCCGTGGTGGTTATGTGACCAAGGCTTATTTATCTTTACTGTGGTCACAGGACATGCAGTTTATACTTGCGTAGTGCTTGCTGAATACTTGCATAGGTTGTACAACCTATTTGCGAAGGTTAAAAACGTACATTGTAATTACGTAGGTCGTACAACTTACGCAAGTTGTATGCAGGCACTATTAGTACACAGCGTACGCTGTCTATACAACCAAGTCACAGCCTTTACGTACGACATATGTAAGTACCACGTACGTAAACCCTACTTACAAGTTCTACGACGAAATTAGAACACTTGACGAAATAATCACAATTAATTTTTAGCAAAATATTTAACATTATGTAAATGTGACAGAATACAATTGATGCTTTTGAAAAAATATTTTAATATTCCAATACAGACGCAAGGGTATTGAAGACACTAACACTTATAAACTAAGGGAGGAGATTGAATTTTCTTGTTTCTAAGCTAGTTAACAAACCAAAATTCAAATTGGTTATGACAACAAAAAAAAACACATAAACAAAAAAAATGAATGCGTCTTTTAGCTCGTCATCGAAGGCTTTTCGGGTTCAGAGACTTGAACATCAGTTCTTTTCATCAAAAAGACGAGGGCCGTCAGTCCGCCGATATTGCACGACAGCTGCTTCGTCGTTTTCCAGTAACGACTGAATTTATTCGTGCACTGCAAACAAAAATAAAATTTAAACTCAACGAATCTTAAAAATGTCGTTTGTTGACCAAGCACGTTATGAAACAAATTATATTAATTAATTAATGCGTCGTTGGAGAGGCTTTAAAGGAGTTCAAACATTGGTCCCTTAACTAGTGATGGGTTCAGACGAGGCCCGAGTCCGATCACGCCTGATTTTTCGAGAAAGCATGACGAGCCTAAATTTTGATGGTCTTAAAAAAAAGCTCGAGCCCGACCCGAGCACGAAAAATCTCGGCCCGTACCAAAACTACCCTTAAAAGGAGTTTTACTTTTAATAAAGTTGGGAGTCACTTTAAAATCTTTTAGTACAAATTAGAAAATATTTCTGCCAGTATGGATGGGAAGGGGGCTCGATTAAATTCCGGGCCGGGCCTATCGAAGCATTGTAATACTTTGAACATCGACGTTTTGTCTTGCGTCAGGAGAACAGCTCTTCCGGTCGACGGTTTAACGACTCTGGCCATCGACAACATTACTTTTGGATACAAAACGCGATTGTCAGCCTTGGATCCGCTGCGTTTTCCAAAGGGCTGAAAAAAATTTTCTTTCATCTAAAGACTCTAACTTCATACGAGTTTCATTAATAAAAAGTTGTCCATGTTTTCATAATACCTAGTGAGATAGTTTAGTATAAACTATTGGTTGTTGTGATAATTTTGAAGTAATTATGACAAGTTTGTAATAGTCATACCTCGTATCACGACTTACGATCATATTTTTAGATAAGCGTTATATCTTTAAAATTCGTCTAAGACTTGGCCCAAGTAGTCTCCTCAAGACTACTTCCAATCTT
>LR033351.1:0-13882 GCA_900607525.1 Apocyclops royi
AATCTCGGGTATTCTATTTCAAAATGGTATCATAGAAGTCTAATAATATTTCTTTTTCAACAAAAATGTGTTTTCAACCAATTAAAATTCTCTAAAAAATCCATTCGACACTGTGCACTTTCGACTTTCCGCGTCTGCCCCATT
Source organism: Apocyclops royi (assembly GCA_900607525.1). Taxonomy (NCBI): domain Eukaryota; kingdom Metazoa; phylum Arthropoda; class Copepoda; order Cyclopoida; family Cyclopidae; genus Apocyclops; species Apocyclops royi. The sequence goes on from LR033351.1 coordinate 145, forward strand.
CATTCCTCATATTGAATCAAATGCTTTTAAATATTGTCATAAATGGGGAGGTTTCATAATGTCATTATTCCCATATTGGTGCAATGTAAAATTGTCACAACTCCCACATTTAAAATATTATCATCTCAGTTTGCGACAATTTTAGATTGCAACAATTTGAAATGTGACTGTGTAGAAACTATCATTTTAAAAATATCAGACAAGAAAATATGTTTAATTTGAATGTTGTTTGATTTTGGGGAATTTTTTTTGCTTTAAAAATGTTTTATTTGTCTGTTGACAGTTTAAGAAAATAAAAGAAATTTGGGATAATTCAGCCTTGCCTTTTTTAAAGTGGTGCGTTAGCAATGGAGCTATTTTTTTCTTACAATGACACTAATGACTCATGGTCACTGTTGCCAGAAGTGTCATCTAAATTTCCCCAGAATTTGAAGACAAGAGTGTGTGTTCAACATAAAGTCTCCCTAAAACACAAAAGTTTTTATTTATGCTATAACGATTTTCCCCATATCTAGCAGTTGTCATACTATAACTATCTAGAAACGCTGGGAGTTGAGTTGAATCCTCAGTCACATAACTTTTGGGTCGAACACACGGGACCAAAAGTCTAGCTTGTTGTGCGAATGCAGAAGAAATAATTTTATTTGTGCAGCTGGATAGACTTGATGTTTTGTTTGCCTGACCCAATGGTTGTGTGACTAAGGCTTCACTTAAATTCTCATATTAATAGTTATTTTTTTCGTCTCGTTAATGTTACCTACAACTTGACATGATGGAGTGATAAAACTAAGCAGTCCCATTTCAATAAAAAGCAAAAATTTTGTTACAAATAAATTGATGGAGCTTTTCGATTGTAACGTGGATTTTCGTGTAAAATATCTTTTACGTAAAACATTGACTGCTTGTAAAGATATACGTATTTAACAAAATGAATTTACCATTCACCGCTATTTTGACAATATGGGCTTGCAAGAATTTTACATTGCGACAATAATAGATCGCCCATTTGTTAAAAATCAGTGGTAAATATTTATTAAACATAGAGTTGATTGCAAGGTAACTTTTGTTGGAGGTGCCTCCATCTTTGTCTTTCCCCTTTTCTGAAAATAAGTTTCGTTAATCTCTTAAAAACTTTTTATTAATAACTTTGAAACATTTTTTTTTCTTACATGATAGCATAGAGATAAGAACATTATTCATTAATAAAGACAAAGAAAAGAATTTTCAAATATGAAACGAACACTCTGCAAACACATTTAAGAAATATTATTTACATGTTTCAAAAGAAGGTTTTGTTTTCGAAAAAACTCGAACTAAAAAAAATCGTGATTTAATTTTTCAATTTTTGAATACGGGAACTAATAGAGTAGCCCTTTTTATAAGAACTCGAGAACTTTTTAAAACCCAAGTTCTGTTTATTAATTAACGAAAATTATCATTAAATATGATTGCATGTATACCCTTCATTACATATTTAATTCAATAATTTAAATTTATGTGCAAATATACGATAAATTGTGAGAGTGCAACAAAAATTTATCACATAACAAGCAAAGTCTAAAAAAACAAAACAATATTTTGTAGTCATGCTTATTAAGAGAAAATCTTTTTTTTTAATTTTTTTTTCACATTAAGTTTTTTTCTAAGTTTTTCAATTAAGTTGTTTCAAAAACATTTAATAGAAAAATTTACAACATTAGACAAGCAATAATACCATTTCAACTTTGCTCAGAACAAAGGAATCCTTTTTCAAATCGCTATTACAGACAAAATCGCTTGAAAATGATGTCTTGTCACAACGCCTCTTAATGTTTTCAATTAATTAATTTTTTTTAAGTATTGCAAAAAAACTGACCTTGGAGATTGAAAAAAATCTATAAGTTTGAAAGTTTCAGAAAACTCAAAGATTGATATGACTATCAGGTGTAACTTATTAGTTTAAGATATTGTTTTTTTGATGCCGAAACAACCAAAAATAATTATTGCACAAATTTCTACAATTAACTAGTGTTTAATTACATTAATCATTAAGTAAAAAATAGCCAAAAGCAAATTCATAATTGAAGATGGCCCCTATTTTAAATTTGGAAAAAAAACTATTCTTATTTGCCAACAGAAATAGTATAATATTTTTTTTACACTTTAAACAACTAATTTTGATCAAAATAGTTATTATAAAGAGGGATATTAAAAAAACACATTTTTGGCAAGATTTTTTTGTGTATGAGTATATATGTTGAGAATGGTTTGATATTATTTGGCAAGACTTTTTTTTAACACAAAACACACTCATGTAATCTCGCCAATTATTGGCAACTTATCTTACGGAATTTATTCACAAAAATGAATTTTTTTGGCACTTACGTACTCATAGCTTGGTGTAGAGCTATGTTCAGCCTTTCATTCAGTGTTGCCAGATATGGGGAAATTCAATAAAATTGAAACTAGACACTTTTTTGTCTACCTAAAGGGTAGTACCAACAACATTTGTTTAGTTTTTGGTGGAATTTTGGTGATATTTCCGGCAACACTGTGTCTCACTGTATGACTTGAGACAGGCTCTTAGTTAACCAGTACAGATCTACGTAGGATTGTGTTTCTTTGTGATACATTTAAAACTTTTCGGCAAATACTGTATGTATTTAAAAAGTACATATTTGGCACATTTAGAACATTCAGATCAGTAAGTTTTGGGGCTGGGTTGGGTCCATCCCTTTCATTCCCGAGACAAAAAGATGAGTGTTTTTTTTTTGTTCGGCAAAATAGCACGAGACCGGGTCTAGGATACGACCCAGCCCCAACTGGTAAATGTATCTCTAACAGTCAGATAATAATAAGCAAAAGATTTGAACAAGAAAAAAAAATTACATTATACATTTACTATTAAATCTTTCAAAATAAGCGACTGACAAAATATAGAAGACATCATTTGACTACAGACAAGACATGATTCATTCATACAAAAAAGCCAAACTATAGACTAGAAAAAAAGAAACATCAATATATTTTTTACAATATGATATGTTAGATTCTTTTTTTGTTTCCATATGATATGCAACCATGAACTACATGAACTGTTTTTGATATGAAAAAGTTCGCTGTAAGATATTTTTTTAAAATCAAAATTTTCACAAGATGTGAACAAAGAAGATACATCAATTTCTTATGAAAACAAAAAAAATACACCGTAGCTTTCTTTTCATAACTTCTTTTACATAATAAATTCACATACTCAAAAAATTATTACGTAGTTAACAGATAATTATGCTTAAATTCATTAATTCTACAATTAGACTTGATTACACGAGTATTTGATATTTGACAACAATGTTCATGTTTTTTTATTTTTAATTATTTCGAGATATTTTTTTCTTTCTTTCATTTCTTTGATATGCGCTGTTGCTTGTAGATTAATTGATTAATTGATTAATGAATTTGTGTTTTGATGATATGATTTGGTGCAATGTACTGGAAGCCTGCCATTCCGCCCATGGCCGCAGTTTCCATAGAAATCCTAAGAAAATAATAAGAATCGTTTATTTAATAAACACTAAAATAGAACACAAATGTTTTACTCTACTAAACTTGATTAAAAGACTAACTGCATGCAAAATTTCTTTTTTTTTATACATTTTTTTTTTCATTACATCATTGATGAATTGGATTTTGGTGTTAAAGAGAAAAAGAAATTAGCAAACATGCAAACTTAAAGCAGAATTAGGGGTGGTACACGGAAAGTCGAAAGTGCAGTTTGTCGAAATGACAATTTTATGACTTCAATACTGTTATCTTGGATTTTCTGTTTTGGGATACTATCATAGCTGTCTAATAATCTTTCTTTTTCAACAAAGTGTGTTTTTGACCAACTGGAATTTGACAAAAAGTCCATTCGACAACTTGCACTCTCAACTTTCCGTGTCCGCCCCAGAATTAGGATTTAACAGAAATAAGTTAGTGCAAAACAGTGAATGAATTTTTTTTCAGTACGTAAGGATAGATTATTTTGAGGTTGAAAATTTTTTAGGTAAAACATCAAAAAGCAACATGTCGCTATTCGAAAAATGTCAAAGTTGCAAATCATCAACAGTGTTGCCAGATTTGTTAGGAGTTTCTCCAAAATAGTTGACATTTTTCGCTAGATGACGTTACGCAAAGCGAATCAATTTAAGTGATACTCAACTCCGACAACTACAGGGACCATATTCACAAAAGTGCATACGAAAATCTTGCGAAAATTCCTAAATCTTACTACGTAATCTTAGATATCTAACAGCCATATATTCATTTAGCTTAAGATAGCATAGATAAGATGACATTTTAAGGATTAAGATTTTCGTAAGAATTTTTGTGAATACCCACCCTTTAACAAGGAGTTATGTCCTAGGATCATAAAGGGTACGAAAAAAAAAGGAATAAATATTCTATCAAAACCTCGATTGATTTCAAATTGTCACATTGGCAAATTATCAAAATTTGATAATAGCGCTTTACAATTACATCGAAGCTAATATCATTAAACCCATTTTCACCAGTCACTTAAAAATATTTAAATAAATTTAACCAAAGTAACTCAATGATAAAAACTAGCTCTACTCTGCCCAAAGAACACAGCTCCCCAGTTTGTGAACTGTGACAGTTTGAAACCTAGAGCTTTAATCTAGATTGGTTATAAGATAAAAAGAATTTCCACTGAAGAAAGAAGAAGATTAGTCTGGTTGGCACGAGGTAATTGGTTTTGTCCCAAATTTTTGGTCTAGTTAGAGATTCATTTAGTAACCAGTGTTGCCAGAAGTGATGGGAAGTTCAGTTTCTTTTTACATCGGATGTAAAAATTGTGTCTGCTTTTGGTCTAATTTAGATGTTATTTCTGGCACCACTTTCATATGTTATGAAACCAACGTCTCTTGTCGAAAGATCAAAACATCTCCAAGGTGGGCTAGGGGCCGGCCCTCAATTATAGGTTAGGTTAGGTTAGGTTCGGTTATTTAAAAAAAGAAATAGTTTAGCTTAAGAAAAATAACAGCTTTTTTATAATTTAAATAAAGAATGGCTATTACCAATTGAATAGATATAGGTTTGTGAAAATTACAATGATTTGATCTCGATCCCGTAAAAAGAATGCGACACGTCTCTAATAAGGTCCATGCATAGGGATCGGGTGGATACTGACAATAATCGACCATCAGTATCGAGATTGGTAGCATTTGACAACAATAAAAATGTTTGAAATAAAGTTTTCGTGTTAGTTAAAAAACATAAAATCAATGACAACTAAAAAGATAAAAAAATATTTTTTTATTATTATCAAACATTAAAAAACACAGAAAAAACTTATTGCAATTGTTACGTGGTTTTAGAACCATTTAAAAGCCTTAAGATTATCTATGAATGGTTAGCAGTTGTGTTTGTGTCTGGGTGTGTCGTGGGGGGGGAGGGGGGGATTGCTGAACCAAAAAGTAGGATAACAGTCATTGGTTGGTCCTTGGTTCCAGAGCTGCCAGAAACTTCACCAAAATTCCCCCAAAATCTAAGCAAAATATTGAATAACTTTTGCAAAACTACTTTTTTGTAGAAACGAAATGAATTTGACAACACTGCTTGAAATCAATGAATAAATTTAATTTTACGCGAAAATCCACGTCTAGAAAAAAAATGGTAAACTCACAATCATAAATATTTTTTCTTTTAATAGAATTCGGTTAGGCTCGTCAAATTTGACAATTTTAGATAATTAAGATGCTTAATTATGACTTTAAATCTTTTTTATGAGATAATTGCTTATAATTGATGAAAAAAATGGAAGTAATTTATGTGGTTGATTTGGGGCCCCGGTTGATTTCGATATTTCACTTTTGTCTTATAAATCTTCTAAACTTATTAAGTTACACATACAATAGGAAAATATAGGTCGTGTTTATCAAAATACTTTTGGTAATTAAACGAAGAAAAAATATTGTCTTATTTGGTAGAAAAAAACTGTACTGCTATTATTCGTAGAATTTTTCAACGATAAAACTCGAAACTTTGCACAGATAGACTGGACAACATTTAGTTTGCAATCCCCCAAGAATTTTGGTAGCATTTCTGGCAGCACTGCACAAGCTTGAATAACATAAATCTGTCTGGACAAATAATACACAAGCAGAGAAAGAAATAAGCAAGGAAAGTTTTAGCCTCGGTCACATAGCCATTGGGTCGGGCACCCGAGACCTCAAGTCTATCCAGTTGCACATCTGAAAATACTTCTATGCATTTGCAAAACAAACTAGACTTATGGGTTTGGGCACTCGACCCAGTGGTTATGTGACCAAGGCAATCATTTCGCTTCCATCCTGTAAAAAGGGATCTTTGCTGTCAATTAAATCAGAACTCTTTTTTAAGTACGTAAGTTATTCAAGAAAAGTTTGAATTTTGCAAACTTTTTTCGGGAGATTTTTGGAATATTAGCCTAGCTCGTATGCTACAAGTGTTTGTATGTTATTGAATTGGTCTCAGGACGACAGCTAATGACATGACTTCAGCAAATTAAATCTTATGCGAGGTTATTTTCTACAAAAGAGGCCGGGGGTCGGTCAATGTGTCCACACACAAAAAAAGCTAATATTATCTTAAAATTATTTTTGTAACAATAAGTTACTGGCATAAGGTTGTCACCTTCGCACTTTTTGTGCTGTCTGTACTTTTTGTCGAAATTTCTATATCGTCGCACTGCAAAATTGTTGCAATTCCTACATAATTATATTGTGGGTGGACCTGGTGCCCTAGGCGGGGCTAGATGACGGAACCCAAAGTGGGTAAGTTTTTTTAGTGCTTTAAGATAAACAATACAACTTTAAAATTTTTGATTGGCGACAATTTTGCATTGCAACAATATGGCAAATGCGACAATTTGAAATAATGACCCTTGCAAATTGCCTGGTTTTTTTTGTAATTGTTCAGTTTTTGGAGGAATTTCTATTACAGTGTTGCCAAATATGGTTTAATTCTTAAAGTTTGTATGTACAAAGTATGTTTTATTTAGATAGAACTAATTCGATTTTTACAGATTTTGGTGGAATTTCATGCCATTTCCGGCAACATTGGTGAATGGTATCTGGTGTCAAGATTTTAGTTCACATAATTAAAAATGAAAATTAATGAAAAAATTTAAGTGAAAATGTTGTTAGTTTTTTTGAGATTGTAAAATATTTTTATCAGACCTCATTTTATTGACAAGAAACGTTCAACTTCAAAGAATATGTGATTTTTCTTTGGTCAAAATTAGTTGATTTCAAAATAGCTTATGGCATTGACCCTACTTAATGTAGACTGTTGTCTGAGATCTTTTTAGACTCTCATAGCCAGGTTGCTAGAATTAAAAAGTTTTTTATTCAATTTCTGAAGCCGGCATTCATTTAAAATTCTGTTGCTTCTCTTCTAAACTTTTGACTTTTTTCTCACTATCTTAAAATTTTTCCTTTACCAGACTAAGATCAAATACTTGACCTGAGCAATGGAGAAGGCTTTGATATCTTAAAAGTGGAATCCTTCAAATTCAACTTGTCTTACCAAACCTAAACCTTAAGTCTATATTGACGTAACGTTCAAATTTCAAATTGTCACAATTTCCATATTGTTGCAAAGTAAACTTGCCACAAATTGAAAATTAACCTAACCTAACTAAGGGACCGACCTGCCCCACCAGTGGTAACGTGAATCCCATTGCGACAATTTTACATTGCAACAATATGGGCATTGCGATAAGATGCAATCAATTAAATTTCTGCTTTGGCTTAGGTTAGCTTTCCAGTTTTCCGGAAAAAAAAATCATCGCTTCGTTTCTAGTGATACAAGGTTATCTCTATCACTAAACTGTGATCTTTGGTCTGTAACCCCACTCAACAATATTAACTTGTAATTGAGTTACCGTAGCTAGAAAAGAAACCTAATCTTATGCAATTGGAATAAGTTAGCCCTTTTCTTTTGTTTTTTATTGGATCAAAGCGAAGAATTTTTATTTACCGTTTTTATGAGGCAATTTTCTGGTAAATGTATTTTCGCTTTTTCATGTCTAAAAAAAGAGATTACTTCGTGTTTTCCTCCGGTTTTTTTGTTATTTTTTTTTTGGTAGATTGCAAATTCTACAAGAAAACTTCTTTTTCCGTTTAGATGTTCTTTTGTGGTTACTTGGTGAATAATTTATGTTTTGATAAAGCCGGAAAAAAGCATCACGGTTGATCTTAAACTCTCGTGAAGTCAAACGTAGAAAAAAGTCTGAATTGATTTTTATTTCGGTGTGTTACTTTTTATCTCGATTTGAACAAAGTTGTTCCAAGAGAAGAGATGAGTCGAGTGGCGAAAAAAAAGAATCGGATCTGAAATAGAGCCGATTTATTCACTCTACTAATTAGCACGCAACATGCAAGGTTAGCCATGCAAGATGGAATTAGTTTTTTAAAAAGAAAAATGGCGACAAGGAGCAAATGTCGGATGTTTGTTAGAGTGGTTCAACCAACTTCAAAGTTATGTCGAGTCGGGTCGTAACTGCATGTGTGTATCAATCAATCGCTTTATAGAATTTCGGTTCGAGCTCGGGTCAAGCTCAGTCCGAGACCGAGACTTTAGATTGACTTTGCTCCTTCTCTGATCATTTATTTATGTGATCAAAAAAAAAGTGTTTTTTTTTTTCATTGTGTTTGTTAATTCAAATTACCTTGAACTCTATGGACTTTAATATGGTGAAAACTTATCAGTCCCCCGGCCGGAGGATACAGAGATCAGGCCTGATGGAGATTTCAGTTTCGGGGTCACGTGGTAGGCATTATTATTGGAGGTTGAAACGGGGAGGGCTGCTCCTACTTGCTGGTGAACAGCGGCAAGTGTCTGTAGGTTGAGCACAGCCGGTTGGTATTGTCCGGCTGAGTTTATTGTTGTTGTAGTTGTAATGGCGCCATTTGCTGGGCATGCTTGACTCGGCTTGGCCATATAGTATGCGAGGGGAAGGGCAGATACATTCATCGAGTTTATTCCCGGAGTCCCATTTACATAATTGTAACCAGAGGTCACGCCATTAGTTCTACAAAGACCATTACTAGCCAGGCCAGACTGCTGGTTGGTTTCTGAAGGTAACACTGGGGGCGAGACAGGTGTGTTTGCTGAAGACACAGATGTACCCATAGGCTGTGTCTGGCCTATCTGGGCCTGATGGCCGGTCAAAAGTGCGCCAAATGTAATCTGATTCCTACTAGGAGCAAGACATCCCCCGTAAAACGGTTGTATTTGTGGAATATATTGGTTGAGGGCTAGGTTAGGATTAGATACCATCGGCTGTGCTGCCTCTAAGTTAGCTTTGTGGAGATCCATGCTAGGAAGAAAAAAAAAAAGAAAAAAAACAAGGTATAGGAACAACAAACTCTCTGTGTATGAAACTTGTCCAAGGACGTCTATGTATAAGGAGAGGTTCTCTTCTAAGAGATCAAATTTGCCAAAGTCATTTTTTAAAGAGGGCTTTCCTTCTACAAAGACATCCGCGATTTCTCCAATATTTCAAGGTACAGGTTTTACATTCATTTAGGATGAGTTGTCCTCCAAAGAAAAATGTTCAGGTCGATAAATTTTTAACAGGAAGATTTTTAAATTTCCGGTTTCAATGAGGCAAGTTTTTGAAACAATTTTGTTCTCAAATGTTAGTAGCCTATTAGTGTAAATGAGTCTAGTTATATGTTCTATTTCATGTACCAGTTAGGGTTTTTTTTGCTAGGGATGTGGTGTGGAAAGGATTGATTGAAACTCACTAACTCAGAAAACTCGACCATAAACAAAGGGAAAATATTTTACACGAGGTATATATAGGATGAGGAAAAGAAAGTTGTGTCACTTATTTTGAAACAACAGTTTGCTCCTTCTGTTGTGAAACGGTGCAGCTTACTCAAAGCTTTTATTTTAGATTTTTTTCAGGTTGGTCCTAGAGATGTGGCGGTTAAATTTTGGGATCGAAAAAATAAATTCTAGAAGGAGGAAACGCGTCAGAAGAAAATTCGACATTACAAAGACAGGGTGGCTAATAAAACTGCGGGTGTAAAATAAAGCTGCACTGAGTCACACTGTAATTGTGAAATGCTTAGGAATGGTCATTCAAATCGGGTTTATATGCAAAAGGGTTTGAAACTTTTTTTGAGGAGTTTTAAGGATGACGAGGTTGAATTCTAAGCCAATACAGCTGATGGTCATTAATTATATTTTGTCATCAAATTTAAAACGAATTCGCAAATCCTACATCGGATGATTTCCACAAATAATTGCCTTGCCAGAAATTTTTGTTCCTAGTCTAAAGGCAACATTTGTAGCCATCCCTATACATGAAGAATTAAGATGATTCTATTTAACTTTAAAAACTCAACAAAGGGGAAAAGATAGATCATTTTCAATTGTAAGAATTAAGTCTTTTTGAAGACATCATTTTTTTCCGAGAAAAAGGATTTTGATTCATGAAGTAATTTTTTGGAACAGATCTCTTAATTCATCATCTTAATACTTCATTGTCTAGAGAAGGGGAAAAAAAAGAGAAAATTTTCTCATCCTTTAAGGGCAATGTCAAAATGGATGATTAAAATTTTCATTCTCTTTCCCAATTTTCTTTCAAGTCAAAAAATATCACAGATACACAAAACTGATCACTTTGCCAAATTTGATTTCGTACAAGTTTCATTTTATTCTCATGTAGATATTTTCTTTAATTGAAAAAGTTCGCATTATCTTCGAGTTCTGAAAACTTTTTTTTAAGTTTCCGAAACTGGCAATTGTAGTTCCCATATCTGTGACTGGGACCATTCCAATGTTCCAAATATTTGTGCTATCAAAAATTTACATGAGATATAAACTAAAAAAAAAAGAAATATATAAAAAAAGAAGGAAAGAAGTAGTTGCGACCGAAATTGTAGCACTGTCAATACAAGTTTTTATTTTGAAATAAGAAAAAATAATTTTTTTACAGGAACACTGGACTGGTGCCCCTTGACTTTGTGTTAAGGAGTTGCGTCCGAATATGATGTTGTTGTTGTTATAATAAAAGCGTCTGGCATACCTCATGTTGATCAGGTACTGAGCGAGTGCCACCGACTCCGCGTTTCCCGTGATGGTGATGGTGCGATCCATGTTGGCCCCGGCCTCGCGGTCCTCACAATTCGAAATTCGAATCATAGCTCCACTTAGTTGCCTGACAAGATTTTTTTTCGAAAACTTAGTTACTAAATTTTACATTGAATTAGTTACCAAAAATCACAGTCTTATTAAAAGTCAGTATTGCTAAAACAATATTATCCGATTCGCAACAAAACATCAAATTTCAACCACTTTTGTTAAAACATCTGAGCATCTTTTTTGAAATTATTACATCACATTTAGAAAAACGGGACAATTATTTCACAAAAAAATCTATCAAAAGATAGAAAAATAACTAATACGACTTAAAGTTTAGTATAAATTGACTCGTAATATAACTTTTTAAAGATACCTGTCTGTGTATAACATAAAAAAAAATTCGCTCGCGCAATATTGGAATAGACAGAGTTCTCAGAAAAAAATCTTTTAAAACGAGATTAAAAGAATTTTTTTTTCAGCTCTACCAAAAAGGATTCGCTTACGAGAAGAAATTTTTCCTCAAAAAGTTTTATAATTTTGTAAAAGTATTTTTAGCTTACATTTTTATAGGCCTTAAAATATTCCTAAACGTTTATAACAAAATTCCTTGACATGAAAAAAAGATTTTCTGACAGGCTGTGATTTTGGTGAATTCTATATCATGTTTCTGGCACTACTTGTTTGAAGTAAGAGCGTTCTAACTTTTTGTTCATTCCCAAACCCCTCAAAAAGTGTGGCTTCTTGAATGAGATTTGAATAGATTAAGAACAAATAGTATGAAAGTATATACTTACAAAGAAAAAAGAATTACAGAGACAGAAAGAGAAAATCATAGATATATAGGTACAAGGAGAAAACACTTAAGCAAAGATAGATTAGGAAAAGAAAAGAAATCTCAGATCTGGATGTCCCTGTTTAAGAAGTGGATAATCTCATATTGTCGCAATGTAAAAGTATCGCAATGTCATAATGTCAGGTAAGTCAGGTTAGATTAATTTTAAAAAATGATTTACTTTTTTTGCGACAAAAAAAGGAATTGCGACAATTTTACAGTAAGGCAATTTATGCATTGCGACAATTTGAATCATGGTTATGATAGTTAATATTCACTTAGATTAGGTTAGCTTATTCTAACTTTTTTTAGCTAGTAACCGACTAGGTTTTTAAAATCTTTAAAGAAGACAGTCTTTAATAATAGTCGAAAATAGACAAGAATTTGACGAGTAGAAATTTTTATCTGGACAGGGTTGCCGCCGGATTAAATGGAAAATTATTTTGGTCTTGGTGAAATTGAACTGACATCTATGGCAGTACCGAAAATGATGGGTCTTTTTAAGTGAATGTATCAAGTTATTAAGCTGTCTTAATAGAGGGCACAAACATTTTTAACTACCTATTTGAATGCACTAACTTTTTTGTCGGTACTAGTCATAGAAAATTACGATCGTATTATACGAATAAGCTGTCTAACTTAAATAGAAAGCAAAAAAAAACAACTACTAATAAACCGTTCTAGCATTTCTGTCGTGATTTGGATTTGAAAACATTGAAACTTACTTCCCCCAAAAAGCTTCGTTAAGGCAGAAAAGCTAGACCAACTTGAAAGTAACAGTTTTTTTTTCTTTTTACAGTAATGGGACAGTATAGATAACACTGGTACCTGATTTCCGCAATCTTGGAGCCCCCTTTGCCAATGATGCATCCGATCAGCTCGTTGGGAACGGTCATCTCGTGGGTTTGTTGGGCAGCAGCCTGAGGCCTATTCTGAGGGCCAGCGAGGGCTGCAAGGGCTGGAAAGAACCAAAAATCCAAGATTGCCATATTGATTATCTCAATAATAATTCGCATTTAACATTTACGAGTCAGTGTGTATTACAATACGTAAAATATTTCGGACTTTTATTAAAAACATGTCAACTTGAAACTTTGAGAAGTGCTTGAGAATATATCGGTCCTTGAAAATATCAATATTCTTGTTTCAATCTATTTTCCTACTTTATTGAAATTTGAGGAACTATTCTTGAAGCATGAAGGATTCTCGAAAATGTTCCGAAAATATCAGATTTCATGAAAGACAGGGCAATCTGAAAAAAGGCGAGGTTTCACAGTGTCGCAATGTAAAATTGTCACAATGCCCCTATTGTTGCATTGGGGGATCCTCGTGCCACCACCCACCAGGGTAAGGGGTTTGAAGCTTCGAACCAGTGTTGCCAGATTTGCTGGAATTCCAAAAACTCAAACTAAAAATTTGGTCTATTGAAGGGGCTTTTAATAGACGTTCAAAAATTGTGTTTCGTTTCTGGTGGAATTTTGATGTCATTTCTGGCAACACTGGTTCGTACTCGTACGTCGGTTGGGGAAGGTTTAAAATTTACAAAAATATAGTTTTTATTTTGCGACAATTTTTCGTCGCGACTTTGTGGGATAAGCGACAGAGTGGAAAATGAACTAAAAAGTTTCATTGATATAAAAACTATGGAGTTTCTAAAAAGAGAAGAAAGCAAAAAAAGATATCCCCTATAATTGACAGATATGAAAGGAACTGAGGACATATCAATATCTGCCATGAAATATCAATAGTTGAAATGAGTACTCGAAAGATGAAATAAAGAAAAAAAAA
>LR033352.1:6710-17269 GCA_900607525.1 Apocyclops royi
GTTCATTTGTGGAAAAGTTACTTTACGATCGACGTATGTGACCGAGACTTTTAGAAGTTATGTTGGAAAAACAGACCCTTTAATCCGACCTTTTTCTGGTCTAATATTTTAGAACTCCGAAACGGACCTACTATTTAGCTGTCGAATGTGAAGACGAAATGAACACTTGGGTCACTCACATCTGTGAAGTAGTCGGATTAAAATCGAGCGTCGACGATGAAAATGGTATGATCATTGTTTCTTTACCTAACTTTGGTGATTGCAATCACTTCATTTTAAGCCAATGAAACTTATTTTTTCGCGAAAGCGCACGTTTCATCTAAGTCTTTTTCAGTTGTCGATGAAATTTTTGCGTGTGAAGATTATTTTTTCACTTTAAAAATAATAATTTATATTTTCCACTTGATTCCTAACCGTAGCTCAACCCTCAGGTGTGGCTTCAGCTGGACCAAGTAGCTCATCAGGGACCAGGCCGCGTTCGGCAACCACAACTTCTGGTTCAGGTTCTTACCAGACACGCCATAATTTATATTTTTTCTTATGTTGACTAAAACTTTTTATTTGACAAAAATTATTTTCATATCAAATTTTTGTTCCCAGGGTCGCGACAAGCCATTTCATCTCCGTACATTCACATCGCAGACTGCTACTCGGGATCCAGGGTGGCTCCAAAACCCGAAGAGAAGAAATCAATTTTTCAAACTAGATCCGTCAGTAACGGAAATTTAGATCGGCGGCAGGAATCGCGAAACTTCGATAGCGAATTGCACCACCAGTGCACTGACGATGAGGTATAATTCCCTTTAGCGATCGGATGATTTGACCAAAACATATTTTTCTTTATCAATTTTAGCAGATTTTAACATTTTCTTCGATTCTTGTCATAATCCAGCTTTGTTTTTAGTTCTTTTCAGAATGTGTTTCACTTTCATCGTTGCTTTTTCCTCTCCCATCATAACCAGTTCACGATATTGATTACAGGATGACAGTGTGTTCGTCGATTCCTCTCCGCCCAAGCTGCCAGCCCCGAGGCCTCCTTGGGGCGTACCCGTGACTCCTCGTGGTCCAACAGTTGATCCAGACGAAACGGTTCTCACTTCACTGTCGTTGTGCCCTCGTACGGAGTTGACAGAAAAACCTCCGAAGAGACCACCAAAGCCTTCTCACCTGTCTGGTGCTAGAGCCTCTGCAAAAGAAAGTTGTGCCAGTGTCGAAAACTATGAAAACTCCACAGAGATGCAAGAAGTTTTTCGGTAATGAAACCGTAGCTGGTATATGGTGAGAAAACCTCAATGTTTTCTCCACATGTCCAACCTTTCTCATCTCAAATTTGAGATGAGACGACTTACAAAGCTCGTGAGACCAAGAGCCTACCTTACCTGAGAAAAGTTAAATTTCAATTTTTTTGAAAAGAGTTATTTTCTTTATTTACTAAAAAAATTTCTAAAAATTTCATATAATTGGATTCACTTTTTGAAGTAATGTTGCCACATCTGGGGAAGTTCTTCAAACACAGACCTAAGAACTTTTGTGTTTAAAGGGTACTTGATATTAAACATACAATGTTTTGTTCAGATTTTGGGTAAATTTAGACGATATTTCTGGCAACACTGGCCCGTCAGTTGTCCTGATCATTGATATGACTGATTGAACTTTTGTCAATTCAATTGTAGAGTCGAGTCGAACAATAACGTCAGTAGTCTTGGAAGCTTGTTGTCGGTAAGACCAGGACAGGGCAGTGGACGTCAGCCTCCAGTTTCTCGTAACCTCAAACCATTTAGAAAATTCCACGGGTCTGTCACGCTGTCAGGACCACCCAAAGGGCCGGTAGGTATCTTTAAGGAACGTTCAGATTGTGTTTTACAAAGCGGAGAAAACGCAGTTTGGTTTTCACGCATTGGTTTTCGCTCAGTCGTCATGACGCCTCAATTTCAGGGATCAAGTTCTCGAAGTCCGGCAACAAATTGTTCAACAGTGGGGCGACCTCGTGACAGATCGCAGATATCAAAAACGCCAGGTTTCAATGTTATAACAAATTATGATTGTATAACATGACCACCATCAAATATAACGAAATTGCTTCATTAACAATCTTGTCTAGCTTTTCACTCGAAACAATATTTCTTTGCCATTCTTGACCGGTTAAGAAAATCAAAAAACGATAAAAATTTGTCAACGTTTTTTTTTGTTAGTCATGTCAACGATGCCACGCTTGCCCATGAGCCAGAGAACCCGGCCGTTCCTATCGACTGAGAATTTGGACACCTCGGATGATTGGATTCACTCTGATGAAGTCAAAATCGACTCTGACGACGAGCAGGTAAGAATAATTTCATCGAATAGTTTTTTAGTTTGTTTCCGTTCACTTTCACTTCGTATTAGGAATTTTATCGCGTCTCTTTTTTTCTTCTATCAGATCTACTTTTACATGCCTCCTGCCAGTGCCGTCTCGAGCTTTGGAGGCAGCAGCATACCCCTAATGATACCTGCGAACAGTTTTGAGCATCCATCCGTATCTTACATTGATCTGGACCTGCCGGAGACTGACGATTGTGATCCGGTCCCTAAAGTTGTCCACGACGAATCTAACACCATTTACAAGACCATAGACATCGAAAAAACGGATGCATTCAATCGTACCAAAAAAGACCGCGAGAACCAAAGACAAAAAATTGACAGCCAGACAAGATAATTCATTCCAAAGCATTTTCAGCTCCTAGGCTGTGTCCGTATCAATGCTCAAAAATTTATAATTCATTAAAAAGTTCAGCTGAAAGACCTTTTGTGTTTTAACTAATCTCGCAACATGCGAGGTCTTCTGTCACGTTAGTTTTAAAGTTTAATTTAAACTTTTTCCTCTGCTTAAATTTTTTTAACTAGTAATCATTAATTATATCAAGAATCATCTTCGCAACCGATATCTTTATGGTTTTATGTTGAAAAAATTACTTCAGTTTACGAGTTGATTCGTCTCTGATTCATGGACTTGAGTAAAATTTTTCGTGAGCAGTTTTCGAAAGAATGTTTCATTGATCGTGTTAAGTTGTCTCTATTTTTCAACCGTGCTTTAAGAATGTAATTGTCAAAGAAGAAAGAATATTGAAATATATTTTTCATTTCGGTGAAAGAGTTTTTTCCGATGTTTTATTTTTTTTATTTTTGCTCGCGCAGGAAACGATGGACGGCGTCAAACCGGACTCACTGGTTTGGGTTAAACTCGGAGCTTTGTATGGTTGGTGGCCTGCCATTTTTCAGCCCGCGGACTACCTGCCAGCTAATAAAGAATTCCCAGAACTTAAGATTTTTGTACGCATCACAGACGTAATTTTTTATCTCTCTCCCTTTTCTGTCATGTAATTCCCTAAAATCCAGTTGCGAATATTACGATAAAAAATTTCGGCTTTGCCCTGTTGATAAACTTTTCTAATCACAGTCCCGGTAAAATTTTAGGAATCACCTAGAATGGATACTGATAGTAGCAGGGAATTCTCGGTGACACCGGTCAGCCAGAAATCAGTCGTTGGCTACGTCAGATTTTTCGATGACGACAAATTCGATCTTTTTCCCGTCAGAGATGAGAAAGATCTCAAGGCGAGTCAATGAGAATTTTGTTTCGTTTTTGAATGAAAAATGGAAAGGGCAGGATTTAAGCTTTCAGTATTTCAACGAGTAGGTAGAAGATAATTAAACCTGGTGAATTTTCTATGGCCCTCTTTTTAAAGTACGGGTGGGCATCTTAAAACCGAGACTCAAGTTTTTATTTGTCAGTATTTATCAGAGCAATTGCTCTTCTGTAGTCTTTCAAAATCAAATCGTTGTTTCAGCCGTATTCCTGCTCCGAGAAGTTGTCCATCATTCGCAATGGTCTAAAGAGATTCGAGCCTAAGAAGGCTGCCGCCGTCAAGAGGCCGAAAAAGAAAGGAAAGAAAGTTGCACCACCAGTGACTAACGACAAAACAACGACGTTGGAACAGTCCAAGAAACCTTTGTTCGATTTGCGTGCAAGGTAAAATAGAGATCGGTGGCAAGTGCATTTGGCTTAAACAAGGTTAAATATTGAATGATAAGCAAATCTGTTGGCAAAAACTCTCATGCAGTCAAGTCAAATGACTTCAAAAACGACGCCGACAATGAAATGATTTTTTTTTCCAAGATTGGCTCAGTTTTACAAAGATGTGGAATTAGCTGAAGTGATGACGGACAATTCCCCCAAGGTTGGAGAAATCCTTTCGCTCTACGTCATCGAGGGCGAGGATTGGGGTGTCGACGAGCCAGAGCAGGCAGCTGAGAATCAGAATCCAAATCAGTGTGAGGCCTCGACCTCTAACCCAAGAAAGAGGACTTTATCAACAAAATCGAAACCAAAATCGAAACGAAAAAAATAAACCATGAATAAAAAATTCTCAACTGTGTATGTGAACTTTTAAGTTCCACAGTCTCCACCCACACATTGGTATTAGGAAACCAGAATTTACACAAGTTACATTTTTCATCTCATTCTTGTTGAATTTTTCTAAAGTCCTAGTCACTTTCGAGTCTGATCCAAATAATGCATTTGTGGACTAAAATTTTATTTTTCTAACTCATTTTAAATTTCCCTTCCGTGAGGTAATAAAGAAAAGTTGATGATTTTTGTATTTCATTCAATTCTACAATTTTTTTGAGAGAGGAACGAATAAACTTGCATTCAGCCCATAATCACAAAGACGTTACCACATGTTGTCGAAAGTGCAAAACACTGAATGTTGTAAGTTAACTCGAAATGATTGTTCAATTGGAATTGCTAATTGTTGAAAGTTTGACAACTTTTTGATAACTTTCGATACTTATCGTAGACTATTGGACAACATTTTAAGCCTTGGTCACACGACCACTACGAAACTGTAGGTATAGCGCACTACATAAATACTTGTCTACATTCGAAAAATGGGCTAGGCTTATAATTTAGATACGGTCTTCGAAGTGGCTACGTACGGCTTTAAGCAAGACAGCGTGCAATTCGCCATATCGTTTGCGAAAAGACCATTGGAAAATGTCCTCTAAAGATTAAAAGTGTTTGCACCACGCATTGATGAGGTAACAGTCCAAAAACAGTTCAACTGAAATGTTCGGTAAAGTTCGTGATTCCAACTGTTTTATTGAACCTTTTAATAATAAATGTCGATTGCCCCTACCAGTTGCGTGGATGCACAGAAAAAAACATTTTCTTGTGAGCACGCAAATTTACCCTTCATTGGTTGTTCGCGTAACCATTCATTTGTTGATCACCCTCCGACGAAGAACGTCGTGTGTACAGATTTTACAAGCAAACAGTGAAAATAATTTATTTTTTGCTCTATCAAAATTTGGCAAAGAGAACAATTATCAATATTCCATTCAAATGTTTTTAGTAACAAAGTACATTTTCTTCATGAGAAATTAAAGTCGACTCTGTGCACAGTTAGATAGCTTTGCATTAGGTAACGAACAGAAAAAGTAATTCAACAACGATGTGTAGTCAAATAGCTCGTCGACCGAGAAACCTTTTATTGCATTAGATTCGTCATTTTCTACTGTACTGAAAAATTCACACACATAGTCTTTGCTTAAATTTTGTGAATTCAAGATGACTAAGTTGAATTGAAAAAGAAGCGCGTCTGAGATTCTAGTTTCCTATAAATGGCATCTAATTTGAGGAGGAGATATGTCGAGAAGTGTTTTTCAATGATCACATAGCTTGTGAAACATTTTGACGAACTTCCAGCGGTTGGGCGAGCGTGAACGTCATCGGTGTGGTCAGGATTTGCTGACTGCCCAGCATGCTGGACGCCATGGTCGTCTGGTTGATGAGAATAGGAGGCTGACTGTGACTGCCCATCATCATATTCAAATTCGGCGGCAGCGAAGGCGCACTGGAGATGTGCTGAGGGGTAGGGGGGGCTTGCATCGATCCTGCCATTCCCATGGGGGACGGAGCGGGTGCGATAGGATGAACACTATTAGGGGGTTTCATTTGCATGTGTTGAAGCATCTTCTTTTGCTGTTTCTGGTGAGGCGGAGGTCCTGTACCTCGCAGCTCACCGCTGTTAACATAAACGCGAAGGGGTCTCCCCATACATTTAATACTGGACAAATATTTTTTCGCTTTCGAACCGGCTCGTTCCTCAAACTCGTTAGGCGTCAGCCACTCGTCCCCGAGCTGAATGCACTTGCCTTTGCTGCCCGACTCGTACTTATTGGTATAAAGCAGAGCCGTCGTGGATTTGCAACGAACGTTCAACACCGGCGCCAACTTTGAGGGTGGAGCAGACATTTGCAGATGCTGCATGGGCTTCTGCGCCACCGAGGTCATGATAGGCACCGGGGACAACTGTGTAATTTGAGAAGGCCCTGGAGTAGGTGCCGGAGTCACAGAAGCGAACGGGTTGTGGTGGGGCGTCGGAGGGGCTTGCATGTGCGGGTGAGGACTCATCACCTACAGAGATAACTTTTAATTTTAAAAAATCCTACCGATCTAAGTAAGCATCTTCACCACGTTTCCACAAGCAATGCTTTGTACACATTGGGAAAAAAATGACTACGGAGGTTTCTTACATAAAACGCTGGAGGCTGGATGTGCGGAGGTTCGATTCTGTCAGTCAGTATAACAGATGGAGAAATCTTTGGCGGCTGATCCTGATTCGTCGACATGACGACAGTGCCAATGGGTCCTCCGGAGAGATTTGTTAAGCTGTCGTGTGCCATAGACATCTGCATCATGTTAAAAAATCGAGATTGAGTTTCTTGTGAAAGGAAATTTTTTTGGCGGGTGGAGTTGACTACGAATTTGTTAATGGCTGGTCACCTGAATTTGAGGAGGATGCTCTTGAGGTTCGATTGTAAATGCATTGGCTAACTGTATATGCTGCATATGCTGCTGCTGTTGTTGTTGTTGCTGCTGCTGCTGTTGTTGTTGTTGCTGTCTTAGCTGTTCTGCCAGTTGCTTTTTCCACTCGTCTCTCAAATGCTTCTTCTTCTTTTTCTTGGCACTACTTCGGTGATGGTGGTGTTCTTGCTGCTGGTAGCCGCCCTCTTCGTCATCGTCCATCCGGACATCTTCCTGATGGTGATGGTTGTTGTACACGTCCTAAAGTGTCGACAAAAAAATCAACGGGTTCACAGCACTCGTGAATCGGGATAGATTTTAAAAATTAAATTTCTTCGTTCCCGAAAAAAAAGTACTTGTAATAATATATTTTTTTTTCGATGATTATTCATTGATTGATTGATTGACTTCGAGATGATGTAGACTTACGTTAATATCCTCTTCTTGATACCCGTCTTGAAAGCTTTCTTCCTTTTCTTTCTTTTCTTCTTCGCCCTGTGGAGACGAAAACGTTTCAGTTTCAATCAAGTCGAGACGACCCTGTCTCATCAAACTTATAAGAAGAGTTAGGTTACTTAAGACGAGTAAGGCTTAAAAAATCTGAGTGATTAAATGATAATTGGGCCACGCTACTTTTGGTCACTGTATCGCACCTGATCTTGGCCATTTTCCTCTTCGTCGCTGCCCGTCGACCGATTTTTTGCTCCAAGTTTTTCGGGACTCGTTTTCGGTGACTCGTCACGACAAATCGAGCATCGACACTTCCTGGAATGCGGCTTCAAAATCCCGGAGGCGGTCAGGGTCTTGAGAGGACCGTAGTCAGTCTGGAGAATTCAAAAAGGTAACAGGATGTTGACAATGTGTCACAAGGATTACACTAGACAAAGAAATTAGACACTATCAGTCAAAAGGCTTCTCATCTCATATAACGATTTCGATACCTTGATATTTTCAAGATATTTTTTTCCGCTGGCACCACATGCAACCTCGAATTCGTGTGGCGTCATCCAATTGTCCTTTAGGAGAAAAATAAATCTTTTTCGTGACTCGCTCTGTCTTGCAAGGTGCATTTTAGCAGAAAAATTGTTTGATGGGTTAAGCCTTCGTCACCTAACAACTGCGGCGGCCATACGAAACCATGGTCTAGCCCGTGGTATGAGCTTTTCTTATTTGATCAATGGGCTTAGCATACGGCCGTCCTGGTGGTTATGTGACCGAGGCTTTACCTGAAACCTAATAGATCGTCCACGAATCCCGTTTGCGAATCGCGACAGGTGAAGTTCGGCAGTCTCGGTCTAAAAAAAAAAATGGCTTCCAATTGCGATTTCTTTTATTTCAAAGTTGGTCAAGAAGAGACCAGGATATTTTTAAAACCTGGCATTGGATGGTGAGAACTTGTTTTCCGTTGATAGATGATGTCGCGTACTTTGTTGTTCTCTGAAATTCAATTTGAATCTGAAACTAACATATCGAACAAATGACTTACAAATTTGTAATTTTGCACGTGTACAGATTAAATATAAGTGATAAGGCAGGTCTTTTATTTCTAGCAGAAGTCAAATTACCTCTCTTTTGAGTGCTTGAGCCTCGTCGTCATTCGCAGTTGGAGAAGAAGGTCTCTCTTCATCGTCATGTTCGTGTTTTGACTTTTTTTTCTGCTGCAAATGTTTTAAAACGGACGTTGATAATTAAAATCAATCTAGTGAAAAAAAATGTAATTGGAAAATATTTGGTAATAATTGATTTGTCGACTTATCTTACCTGCTCGTTCTGACTTCTCCAACCCTTTTTGGAAGACCTTTCGTCGCCGCTTCCGACATCCCCGTTACTTTCAACTTCAAACTCGTACGGGTCATTCTAGCAGAAAAAAATAATCACATTATTACAAACACTACAAGCGAGTAAAAAAAAATTTTTATATATACAAGAAAAGAAAAGTGCTTTGCAGATGTCCACAGTTGATCTCACGAGCCGGAGTGAATGGGGCTCGACATACAAACTATCGAACTGATTCCCAAATGTTGTCTCACCCATCTCTCTTTGACTTGCTTCTCGTCTTTCTTTGGAAATTTTGGTGGCCGGCCACGTTTCCGCTTCGGCTTCGGAGGACTTTCAGACCTGCAGATGTGAAGACAGATTTTCATATCTATTATATCTTAAAATGCTAATTTACAAGTCTAGTCAGTCCTTAGTCAGATTTCGTAAACCAGGCTTAAGAGACAATAAAGCTTTAGACAAACAAAAAATTTCAGCTGACATTAAAAATTCACCACGGTCGACATTAGGAATGGAATTTTTTTTGGAGCTCAAAGAGAACTCCTTGAGCCGAACCAAGCTCAAAGTCGATTGAAACATGATGAAAAGCTCAAGCAACCTAATCTACATCCCCAAGCTTAAAAACTGAATTGCCGGCTCAGTTACCCCCCTCAAAGTGACATAAAATATTGACACAGACTGAATTTCGCAAGCTTGGGGAGATGTAGGAGAATCTTGAGTTTTATTTAAGCTAGACGCTTTCCGCGAAGGAATTTTTGATGAAATATTTTTTCCATCTTTTTCTTTAAATGCTGACGCACTTGATTAGAACTGTCTCGATATCTATTACTACGTTCTATACATATGAATTGAAAATTGATCTCACCTGTCATCGTCGTCGTCATCTCCCTTGACGCGATCATGATCGTCATCTTCATCGGAATCTGAGCCTTCTGCTGCGTCTGACCCATTTTGAATGTTTGACACTGAAGATTTGAAAAATCCGATATAAACTCGAACGAACTCGTCAACACGAAAGATTTGCTGCTAACTCGTTACTTACTCGACTTCATTGGCGACGAGCTTTTGCCCGACGATATTTGGCCTTTGTTGAAGGTCGTAAAGGTCGTTTTATCTACTGATGACACACCTGCAGTCACTGTGGTCGTCATTGGTCTGAAATGCGGCTGAGACTGCATTCGTAGCGATGGCATCGTGCCGAGCTGTGATGTCACCGGAGGCGTTTCAGGCTGTGACAAGGAAATTAATTGAAAATCATGCATTAGAAAAAAATTGCTATTGATAGTATTCAGTTGGGCGCGAGGTAGCACCGTCTACAGGTGGCACTGGGCAAGAGTTAATGCTAGTCCGAGCCACTGTGGCTATAGATTTTACTTGGTTGGGGTTTCAATTTTTTTTTAGCAAAGTCAACTGAAGTTGATTTCAATTTTTCAAAGTACGCACTCACACTTGATTTATCATTTTCATGTTTTTAAAAATCAGATTCATGAAATCCATTTGCAAGCTGAATTTGAATCAAGATTTCATTCGCTGCCGCTTGGAGTCGGAAATTCATGACACGAGTTAGAAAATTTAAAATTTAACTCAACTCATAAATGACAAATATTTTTTATCAAAGGAAATCGTAGATGGGCACAAAAATTTCGAGCTTCTTTATCGTGTAATCTTGTCAGTTGTGAACGGAAATTTTAAAAAATACAATACAATCAAAATTGCTTGGTTTTCTACCGGGAGGTTTTTTTAAAATCATTTTTCTCCTTTACTGAGAAAATCTCAATCCAAGGGAGGGGGGGGGGGGGGGAGATGTTTTTTTTTTTTTTTTTTAATTTATATTTTTTTTTTTTGAAATTTATTTATTAATAATTAAATAATTTAATATTAATTAAAATTTTTTTTTTTTTTTTTATAAATATAAAAAAAAAAAATAAATATTTTTTTT